>JAFELO010000614.1:50876-80635 GCA_017140195.1 Eumaeus atala | reverse complement strand
TGTGTGTGTGTGCATGCATGAATGCGTGCGTGCGTGCGTGCGTGCTTGCGTGCGTGTGTGTTTGCGTGTGTACACGCGTTAGGAATTATGCTTCATTGACGTAACAAGAGAAAAACTAAAATGTTGATTATACCTAACTTGGGAGTGTCGGTGGTCTTGACGATGTGCGCGCGCATTTGCTCATTATTTTTCCCCACGCGCCAAAAGAAGTATAACTACAAAAATGTAGATATACACAACAATTATTAACTTAATTTTGAACTTCCAAAGGTTGTTTACATTTATTATTTTCTTGATGGCTATTATTTTATTAATGTGGAAAATACACACACAAAAGCAAGTCCGTCACCATTGATCTGCGTATGAGTGCGGGTGAGGTCAAACTAATTATTCGGAATAATCGTCGTGTATCGATCTATCGATAATTAGCCGCGACGACGTTGTCGCGCGACCGCCCACAAACCCAGCGGTGCTCAAACTTCACGACAAACTTATAGTTCCTAACTTGCTGACCCGACATACAATAGTACTGTCATAATTGTTGATTTTTTTGTCACAGTAAATTGTGGGATATATCTTGCTGTATATATTAAGTATTTTCAACCCATTTTCAAATTTTTACCGATTTATTTTCGTGCCAATTTTTAAACAAATTTCTACGTGTGAAAAAGTTTCTACATTTCTTCTTACCACATTATACATATTAAACCAAACAGGGAATGAAAATAACAAATTCACACAAGAACAGGAATCGTTAATGGCCAGTAAAATCAAAATGAAACGAGTGAAGTATGTTGAAATCTGTAACTACACCTACCTCGTACCTACAAATAAAAATAAGAAAAAGGTAACTAGAATATGTAGTGGCAAAAGTACGTAATATGCAGATGTGATACCAAGTATATTAAAATGTATATTAAAAAGTCTATGCCTAGGCTAAGAGCAGATGAGGAGGGAAGGTTTCTGCTCTCACCTTTCCCTCTTGTTCCTACGGGAAATTACGCCACATGGTCCAGTGGTAGCATGTTCAGCACAGACGTAGGGACCCGGCATCGAATCCCATATCGGACCAGACAAAAAGTGTTATTATTGTTTTTCAAATTCTTATAACTGTCCGGTGGCGGTCTTGGCGGTGCATCCCGTGCCGGGGTCGGAGAGCACGTTAAGCCATCAGTCCTGTGAATGATTTCTCTGCGGTGGTACCGGAGTAGGAGAATAAGGGAATACAAAGTGCACTTCTGTCTGCGCAAACACTTGTGCACTATAACATGTCCCGCGCAAATGGCTTTTCACAATAGAGATGGCCTCTGTAGCCGATATTCGTCTAGGACGACACTATTATACGCTACGTAACTCTGTATCTGTTTCTATGATCCTTAACGTATATCTCCCACTTCCTTTGACCGTGTTTCTGTCACGCTCTCGTCAAACATAAAGTAATTAGGAAATAATTTATAAACAATAATAATATGCCATAACTTGTCGAAGTTTGAGCACCGTCCAACATGATCCCCGAACATGATGGATCGGCCGACGTCCGCTGAGGTGTCGGACCGAGACGCGAACGTTTCTTTAATCGAATAATAATCGTTATCGCATAATCGATTCACTCGGCCCGAAACCAATTCGGAACTTTTGAAATTAATGGATGGATGTTGTTTTTTTAATTATTCCAACTCATGATTAAGTTGACGTCGGTTAAGTTTAACGGATTCGCGCTATTTCTTTTTTGTTTAATTGACATCGGACTTGGACAGGAATAAATTGGTCTAAAATGTAAATTTATTTTATTTTTTATTTGCTAGAAAAAAATATCCAAAAATGTTAAATAGGTTAATAATTATCTTTTTTAATTAAACATTTAGAGATCTTATGACCTAGAAACATAATCCGAAAACAAAGTAAGGAATAAAATTGTCCCGTCTTATATCTATTGTTATTATTAGCTGTGTCCACGTATATTATTATGAGTATTTAACGGATTTTATGGCGTTTGTGAAGATTTACTTGTGGAATGAGACAGAGTCACCGTAACGAATGAATGTATCGAATTCCTTCTTTTTGGTCTGTAAAAATGTCCTGTAATTTCTTTTTATTTTTCAGCGTTTATACTTCATTTCTTTTCAGCATATTTATGTATCTGTTTATTATATTGGTCTGTCCCGGGGCTAAAACGGGGTACCCCAATGAGATAAACAACTAATACGTATAATAAGGTTAGCCTAGGAAAGTTTTAGAAACTGCGCGGATAGAGACATTGTCACCGCGGGCCGCGCGCCGGGGCGCCCGAGCGGAACACCCACTTATTTAATGGCACGTGGGACAACCAGCTCGACCGCACTAACTGGCATACATCAGCATCAGCCCTCGTCTGCGCTCTGTACCCTAGTGCTGGTGCGAAGCCTCACGGTCTAGTGGCATGTTCAGATCCAGATCGCGAGGTTCCGGGAATCCTGGGTCAGATCAATAAGTATTATTGGGGTATTTCCATTATTTCCATTATCAGTTCGTAGTTAGGAAGTTAGCGTGCTTACCCTCGTGCAACGGAGAGCACGTTACGTCATGAGCCTCATCTGTCGTGTTTTTTTGACGTCAGACAGTCCCACCGAAATATTGCTTTTTTATTTATAGGGGGACAAACGAAAAATCAGAATCTTTTTACGACTACCGACGTCTGTGGATATCCACAGAATTACTAATGCTGATGCATTGCCCCCTCCCCGAACGAAAATGAAGGATTAGAAAGCACTTACGTCTGCACACGTGGGTACTTGTGCACGCCTTTAGCAAAACGCATGGTTGTGTACTCGCGAGGTGATGATAATGGAACTTAGAGTTCGGACACGACATCCCAAATTAAAATTAAAAAAGTTCTATCATAACAGTCTCAACACTCAATGCTTGTCTTGACAAGCATGAGAAACCACCTTTATAGTCGAAGATACAGCCCCTGTTCCGCCTTTTATTAACTCCTAAAAGGTAACTTTGAAGTCTCCACACTCTTTCCGACACTACGACACAAACAGTTTTGACAACTGCTTTGCTGTTATAGCTGTTGCAGAGTCTCTGCATTCTGAGAAAATATATACAAAAAAAACCGTCTAAAGAGCACACACCAAGAAGGTTCATCACTAATCTTTTTATTGCTATATTCAGTTGTAATGTTGTAATGACACAGATTCCAAGTTATGACTTTGTATTTGACTTTTTAGAAAATCTCCAAAATTTTAAAATAACGAAATAAGTTACCACAACGGAAACTATCCGAAACTAGAGAATAGTACAGACATGTAATTGAAGAAAAATATCTGTAACCGCAAAGTCCCATGGAATTCCAAATTTAAATACATATTTATTGATATTATTACCCGTTCCTACACTTGGTTTAACTTATCACAATTCAATAACCCATCAACACTAAGATGCCATAAGCGTTTTTTGTCGGACCGCCCAGCAGGCCAGTAGCCGCACAATGCACGCCGTATTAACTCTACATTGTTATTGGCCAAAAGTCAATTTTAAAATATCTAAGCCGCACAAAAAGTTTAGTCCCAACTGAAAACGAAAGTTCGTATATCGAGTATTTACTATTTCGTTTCGATAATGTTACCTAACACAGCGGCTTCGCTCGCGTCGAAGCCACCCTCTGCAAAAAATATTTTTTATATTTTTTAAGAAAAATTATCGCATAAAAGCAGACTACAGAATATGACTAATACCGCTAAGAATATTTCTTATCCGATAAACTGTTTTGACAAATGCAACGGCATTACCAACAGTAGGAGGTGCCTCGGAAAAACCTAAAAGTGTGTACAAAGTTTCATAACAATCGGTTAGTTAAGGTTAGTTAATAGTTTAGTCGTGAGAACGTAACAAACAAGTTCATATTTATTAATGGATCATCATCATCATTACCAGCCCTCATCGGCCCACTGCTGGACTCTGCTCTCTCGATGAACGCCAAGACGACCGAACTCCTGCTAGCGCTGGGTGCGAGCCTAAATGTTGAGCATAACGAAGCACAAACCCGAAATCTCTATAGGGATTTTTTACAAATCTCTTGTATGTGTACACGGAATGTCAAGTCTTCTGACGTTTTCGCGGCTAAGTCTCTTATAGTGTCTACACGTGCTATGCTGTTTACTCCTAGGTGGTAATTAATTATCATTGGTACCGTTTTATGCGAAAATGTAATACACACATTTTACACCATCACACCATCGACATCAGTTTGAAGAATCTGACCATCAGAAAAACATTTCACCTTATAAAAGACTTTGAAGTCATCAGCGAATAGTAAACAATTAGTACTAGTAATTGAGATTTTCAAATCATTTATAAGTATCAGAAATTCCAAAGGACCCAAATTACTACCTTGAATCACGCCCGAATACGTATAATAGGGTTTCGGTCGGTATCCCTCGTATTGTACATTCTGTCTCCGGTCTCCGAGGCAACCGTTAAAGAACTGGAGTAAAAACGGAGTAAAGTCAACTAATGCGGACTTACGAAGAAGTATATTGTTGTCAACCGAGTCGAACGCTTTCCGGAAGTCAAAATAAGCCGCGTCGACCTGTGCCCCGTTATCTACTGCCCCTGTTACATAAGTCCAAAAAGCTAGCAGATTAGTACCTGTGGAACGACCCGCCCGGAAACCGTGCTGAATTTCAGAGAGTTAGTTTTCAAATTGCTTTCTTATACGACTTTCCAATATGGATTAAAATAATTTGGCAATAACTGATAATACCGCTATTGCTCGACAATCGTGTATTTCTGAACTTCATTGTTTTTTTTTTTGACGTTTTCCAAATTTCAGGATAGTAACTGATAAAACAAACCATAAAAATGTAATGTAACGATTCCGGAAAGACGCTCCTACAGTCCTTGAATATATAAGGTGGGAGACCATCCGGGCCAGCAGAACGTTTTGCTTTGAGTCTGTTTAGCGCTCTTCGCACGTCGTCACGGCTGATGGAGTCAATGTGTACCGTCACACACACGCAGTGCACCGCTCGGTACCGTTGCGTAAACAGATCTGAAGTATTCAGCGAATAAATTGGACCCATTGGCCATTTCTTACTACCTTTTTTCTAATGGCAGCTCGTTTACTATTTACAAAATTACAGAAAACTTGCCGCTCACGCTTCATATTGAGCTCCATATTTGATTTGTATCGCTCAAAATCCTCATGAATATTTTGACTAATGACCTATAATCAGAAAATAATTCGTGGAACTGCTCATTATTTGTGCTTTTATACATTGACATAGGCTCGGCTGTTATCTTCTGCGATTGGATATCGTTTGAGGTCTTAGGGAAACACTTTAGCTGAGTAATCACTTCAATTTGCTTGTTAATTATCACATTTTGTTCATTTATTTTAGTTTCCAGGCTATCTACTTTTTGTGTTAAACTAGTAATTGACTTTTGAAGGTCACTTCAAAGGTTTTAGGTGCCCTTTTGTGCCATCTTACACTTTAAATTGTTAAAAGACGCAGGGACTCACAAATTGTGTACTCACCGCTTCCGACGCGACGATTATATTATATATAACCTACATTTCATTACCTAGTTTTAGGCCGTGATTTGTTTCTTATGTGTAGTTAAAATGTGCTAAAGGTTCCTAATTAAGAAATGAAAAATAACTTCATAATTTTAATCATAGTATTTTACTATTCGTGATCCGACACTAAAATTATATTATTCCAGATTGTAATCACTATATCTGTGACAAATTTCCTTTAGTAGTTTCTGCATAAAATATTAACAAACTAACATGAGATATGGTAGTTTGTTAATTTGGTTAATACATAGGACTGACTTGTGTTATATGGAATAATTCTATTCCCAATTTGTATAGGTGTTAGAAATAACTAAAAGTTCCTAGTTTTAACGTTACCACGTATTATCTTAAAGCAGCGCCTCGCAGTTTTACCAGCGTACTCCATACATAGACATAATATATAGTCTGGCCATAAATACTGTTGCAATAAAAAATGATCCATTTGATTTGGAATCAAGCATTTTTATACTATTGTTCAACGTAATAATATAATATAATATCTGCGGATTTAGCACAACTCAGATATGTCCTGTGCTAAATATAGGATTTGTGACACCTGGAACCATGTAAGATAATTTAATACATGACTTAAAACTTACAGCCAATAACATTGATCATTTATTAACTAATAAATTACATGTGAATAGGTTGGTAAAATCGAAACAACTACTGAAGCGGTACGCAAAAGGAGGTCACAGAAAAATTTTGTTTACGGTTGAGATTTTTTTACATTTGAATAACATTTTAACAAAAAATGACCGCATATAAATGCTCAAAGCTTTAAGGAAGCTTCCCAATTAGTCGGCAAAGTGTAACGTGGGTATTAGCGGACTTCAGTAATGGTTTGGTGGGGTGTTAGCTTTGAAAGAGACTGAGCCATATTTATGGCAAGACGACCGGCTGGCTCAGTTGGAAATGATTATATATGAAGTATGTGTGTTTCTATAATAGAAATCTTAAATATATAATATTTCTTAAACTTATAAGACTATTAAATATATTTCCGTTGTCTAGTTAGTACCTGTAACACAAGTCCTTGCGGTATTTAGCACAGGGCTAGGCTAACGTGGTGCAATAAGTCCACAGATAGTGCTATAATTATTACTATAAGACTAGGTATAGATAGAGTAGGAAAGTCATGACCCTCTTAATGAGACCAACGGTCACGTCAACGCCAGGGCCATTGTAGTTACCGTGCGCGAGCTGCCACCGATGTCAAAGTCGGAGCGACCTTGCCCTGATAATAATAATTAGCTGTTACGAACACTCTCACATCAGGATTCACCTCTTCCATTTGCAGGAGGGAGGCGGTCGGTCCCTCTTCCGATCATGATTGATGGTCTCGTCGCCAGACGAGCATTGCTAATTGCTGCTTGCGGATTGCTATGACAATCCGACTCTAATTTGGATTCTCTTCCCTTCCACAACATAAATTCAGGTCCAAATAAAAGGAAGATGAAAATATATATATTACTACGTTTGTCTATGTAATCTCGCATGCACATTGCGAAGAGAAATGTTCGTATCACAGAGGGACATTAATCCACATTTTTATAACATTTCCAAGTTGTATCAAAGTCCGTTTTGTAGTCTTGAAGTAAATAAGTAACAAGCATTCATCCGAACTTTCGCATTTATAATATTTTTATTTTTTTTCATTACTAAATTTCACTAGCGCTATGTGTTTTTATGTGTCGCAGCCAGATTGTGTAGATCGCTGTATTCCATTACGGCTAGCTATTTTCGAAAATAGGGCCGTTTTATTCCATGGTGGGCGAACTGCCACATTGAAAACGGCCGTGTGGAATTGCCCCAGATGGAGTTCGGTATCATATGAGATTCAATAAAGCCTTATTGAAATAACGTGAATCATTATCCGTTTTTTTGGCAAGCTCAATCTCACTCGCGACGTTGCTTCATACGACAACAACAATGGCGTCGATTGTCGACGTACAGAGAAATAAAAATTATGCCCAGATAGATACGAGGGTTTAGGCCTTCGTGGTTCGGTTATTTTTTTTTATTTGTTCTCAAAGCACTAGGCCTAATTTGCCAGTACTTTGAGCCTTTCTCGATCAATATAGTCGCCACACTTTAGAACGCCTCGCAACGCCGATCCGGCTAATCGTTAGCCAGCCAAGCAAAATAGCTCTGTTTTTTAAAATAGCTAGCCGTAATGCAATACGGCGATTCGTACAATACGACTACGATATTTGTACTACTTGCGTGTATTTTGCTATTCATTATTTCTATTTCCATCCATTCAAGTTGGTAATCAGACTAAACATTGAAATTTAAATATGGAATTTAACTAATTTGAGTTTTTTGTAGATCGATGTGTGCATGTGTGTCGATGGCATTCTTTTTAGAAATTATATAAGTACTTTGTTTAAGACAGAAGGACTGCTACAAATATATCGTAAGTGCTGTAGGCAAAGTGCTCAAGCCTATTGATAACAGACGTGTGTGGACAGGACCCCCGAGTCCTGAGATAGAGATTTGATGTGAGGGAGTGCTACTTAGGAGGTAGTAGTGAGGAGTAGCACGCTGGGAAATTGTGGTGGGCCAAGCCCGTTCATAAACGGATGTTTACTTCTCATAGGCGCGGCGATTGAAGCCGCGGCAGTCAAGGTTTGACCTGTCGTCCCTGCTCTTAGAAACAAGACCGTGTGAGTAAAATTTGGGACTACCTGAGTAAGAATCTTGGCGTCAACAAGCAATAGTCACTATTTAATTCTAACCATACACGCACAAAAGGTGTACTGACAGACAAACAATCAATACACTCGAAGTGGGTTTCAAAACATTGCAAACAAAGCACATTATGATAATCCCCTTTGCGGACTTCTTAAACATTGCTACCTGGACGGTCCGAAATTTAAACAAACTTCTCAAAAACGTTTTGAGAATTTTTACTGTCCCAAGAGTTGTCCCTATTAAGATGAAAGAATATAATTGTTTATAAACATTGAACATTCGCCGTAACCTTTTTATAAGTAGACAGTCTTAGTACAAAAAAGTGTAAAATAAATGTTTTGAAAATTAAGGTAATCGGTAGCTTTGTGTTTATCAATCCTGTAGTTTGTTTTTCAAGACTAGGTAAGTACGTTAATCATATAATTTACTATTGTGTATTAATATAATAACGATTGTAGAGTACATGTTTAGGGTAAGCAAAAGTCTCTCAATTAATAGAGGATAAGAAACACTGGCTAGGTACATACCTACTTAGAATTATTGCGTCTGTATCTTACGGGGGCATCCAGAGACACCTTCTGATTGAAACCCTACATAATATTATACATGGGAAAGTTTGGATGTGTAGATGGATAGTGTGTAACAATATCACGCCGAGTCCTAAACGGATTGTGATAAACTTGGTAATGTTGCAGATTATGTTGGTACCTAGACACTTAGCAATATAACACTTAAAACTATATAAAACTAACTTTGGCATGTGGTTTTGTCTACGTGTGAAACCGTGTGGCAAATCTAGTTTTAAATAATTTATTTATTATTGACGACCGATTGGCGCAGTGATAACGTGAACCGAGGTCGGTGTGCCAAGCGCGCTACGGCAGAAGTCGCGGGTTCGAATCCTACCTACGTCATGGATGTTTATATGTATATATGTATTTTTATAGATTAGGGGGCAAAAGAGGAATAGGAGCATTTTTAAGACTGCCGATAGGAGGATGTAGTGCCAAGCACTGTGCATGGCGCTGTGTAGACACCTCCTCCTGTGTAGCATGACACCGCCTCGTCCTAAATTCAATTAAAAAAAATATTCGTCATGTTTCCGTTGTTGTAGTTACCACGTAGCTTTACAGATGATGACAGGTGTCCTGAGGTTAACATCAGGACATCTGTCATCTCACCCGTGACCATGGCTGCTGCAAAGCTTCTGAAATGTCGGGCTGGTTAAATTATTAAGTAAACTGCAATAAAATCCGGAAAAGTAGTTTATTGTAATGAGCAACATTCGCGTAAACTTGAGACATCAACAAGTCCTTATGATATTACATATATATAGCACTGAGGTTGGCTCACATAGTGTGATAAGTCCACAGATATTATTGTAATTATTGATCTGTCTGTCCTGAACTAATTAGCTGAACATTTAAATTATGTTGTGGTCAAATTTACAATAATAATAGATTAGGAACAAACAAACTATTTATTTTAACTAGATAAACGATCTAAGGCGCGCAGTTACAAATAATTGAGTAAAACGTGTGCAACAGTAACGCCGCGCGTAACACATATCGCGTTAGTTCTCTTATTTCTCTAAAGTAACTTTCACTAAGGGAGAGAAGGAGAGAACCGGGTCTCGTACCGCAGCGCGCACACGCGTTTTCACTTCTATGTCTCGATGAAACAATTCGCATTAATGTTTCACTAACGGTTTCTGTTTTTTGTATGCGCCGCCGCGGCACTGACATCCGCACCATCAATCACACGTGGCCACAGTCCGCAGTTGCCCGCTTCCTCCACCTCCCCCTCCCCCATCCACCGCTGATCACAGTATTGTAATTAAATTCGTTTTAGACTTGAGGATTTAAATCAAATAACAGAATCTTTCATCATGATGGTATGTTGCAAGTGATCTCGCCGATTTGGTCGCCGATCTAGAATGGAAGTCAGTGAAGGCCAGGCTACTAAATAATAGTTGATAATGATGATCTTTGCTCGGAAAATGGAACACCCTTTCTGTCTTCCAGCTAACGTCAATTCCAATTGAATTGATGACCACCGTTGGAAATCTGCTAAAAACATGATTGGATTTTGCTGTTGATAAGTATTAGCAAAAAAAAAAGGTAACTAGACCGCAAATCCTAGGATGCAAAATAAGGGGAACACGACATTGTTATCCTTTATTCGCATAAAGCAATTATTATAGTGAGCGACTATCGGTATAGTTCGTCCCCACAAGCCCCACAGCTCTCTTGTCTTCTTGGCATTAAAAATAGTTTGCTCGAAATATTGTTCGCATTTCTCTTATCCCTAGAGAGGTGCAACGTTTTGGCTGGTCTCGGCCAAGGGTTGTGTAACTAGCCACATATAAACTGTAAATTAGTACCTACGCGTCGACGGTTATATTCGCCTTGTAGCGGTTATTTCTCCTATCGCAAATCCCCGACATGTAAATCAATCCTCTTGGATCAGACTCCAGCCAATCCTCTCTTCTTGATGCAATGTAAGAACCACTTTTTTATGAATTATAATTAATGTAGTATCTGACGATAATGATGAACTGATCACAGAAGCAAAAACAAAATTCGATATATCAATAAATCGAAACGTATAAAAGGAAATCGTAGACAACAAGAAATATCATTAGTTACCATCAGCCGGAGAGCGGAACAGTAGCCGGACCCCGGAGCACTATGATAGTATAGTTGATTAGGTGCAACGACCCGCGGTATTTAACTTACGCGCGGGTACACTCCATCCCGAAAAACAGCTTACCAACAATAAATCGTCACAAAATTATTTAAAACAACTGGAATGCTTAAAAAAAAACGAAAATTTGTCTGTCTCTTGCTATGATGATGGTTCTATCTACCCTACTAATAATAATTGTATATGCAAAAGTTAACAATATGTATGTTAGATATGCTAAAACTATGTAACAAATTTATGCAAAATTAAGTATATAAAAATAGATTATAATCTGGATCATAATACCTGGTTAGGTTTTATCCTAAATGGTTCTCTAATGATATTTTCTACGTGGGTGATATCGAGACACAAAGCTGGTAACCCTTGTATTCATAACTCTTTACTAGTTTTCAAATTATAGAGACAATTTGTTATTGACAGTCATGTAATAACTCACTTTGAAATACAATAAGTTTAGTTTTGGCATAACAATTAACGCCTGGGGTAGGCTTTTGTGTCAAGATTTATGAGTAACGATATTGTGCGTTCTTTGAAGAAAGGTAGTAATAGAGAATAGCTCTTATGTAGGGTTGGAGGATTTCGCACAAAACTCTTAATTCTTAACTACTACTAAAGCGTTTGTAAAAATATTGTTTTTTAATTTTATTACTGGATACGTGTTTTGTAAAATATTTAGTGCGTTATTTATACAATGGTATATAAATCGGTTGTTTAGGTTTGAGAATAAGGATAATCTCATTACTGAACTATTTGCAATCCATAGAGTAGGGACAAATCTACATACGATCCGTGATTTGCCAAGTTCACATAATATCGCTGTACCGGTTAGGTATTCTGAGACTAGCGTGCATGAATCTATTCAGCTAGAAGGTAAAGGAGATACGGCACCCCTGTCATAACGGTTCTTATACCATTTTTTGTACCACGCGTAAACTGATTCCCATGTCAGAATCGTGGGAGGGATGTAGCCCTCACTCTGACTCAGACACTCTGGCCATGATAATAATAGTTATATAAGCTATTATAAACACTGTCATATTGGGATGCATCTCTCCCATCTGCGTGCGAGAGGGGGGGAGGGTCGGTGACCCTCTCGATACCAAACCTAGTCTCGTCGTCCGACGAGACAGGTCCAAAAAGGGAATAAAAACATTAACATTTTGAAAGAGATAGTGTATGACACTACATCCTCCTATGCGAAGGAATTGGGCAGGCACTACCGGGGAGGTACCTCTCGCTCACGTAATAACCGCCGTAAATTGCCATCTTCAGTGTCGCGTTCCGTGCCGTTTGTGAGTAGCCGGTGGCCCAGGGGGGGGGGAGGCCAACGCGTGGGCATAGTAATTATGTGGATGTACATTGTCGAAGGTAGTCGTAAAAAGGCTCCGAAACAATTGATAAATATACGTATTTTAGAACTCGCTTAATGAATAGCAGCATGCGCGATATAATCCACGACAGGCTACGAAGCAAGGTATTCGATATTATATGATATAATACTGTTTAAGGTGCAAAACTCCCACTCCAGTACCTTTCAAGCTTTAAACTTGACTTCGTAGAGCTAAATAAAATTGATATCATACGTCCTTATATACGTTTTCCGTTAATATTACACACACATTCTTGGCGTGTCTTCCAAGAAAACGTCGTTCTACATCAAAAACTTCATTTATTTATAAGCAAAATATAACTGTTTGTAGTACCGATCTAAATAAAAAAACAAATTCATTGAAATATACTTCCCTTCATATCAAGTTACGTGGGAAAACTTTATATCAATGTATTAAATTGAATTTCATGCAGATATTTTGCGTGTCGAGTGTACAATTTTTAATGAATATTATTCGAGGAGCGCATGGTGTGAACCGTACTCGTTATTAACATCGCATGTTTGTCTATCAAGAGCGGCGACGTGGAATATACAGGCAGCGCGTATGTTATCTATAAAGGCACGACTCAGGAATACTTTAATATAACATTATATTATTAAAAACAAATCTTTTCAATGACAGTTGAGCTATTGAAGCATTCATTGTTAGTGATGATAATGTCCTCACTCCACGTAGCGCAATTTCGACTATATAGAGAATGGTCAACTGCGCAGGACATATTATAGCGCACAAGTCAGTGCGAAGGCACAAGTGGACACTCTGTTACCACATTCTCCTGTTCCAATAAGACGGTATTCCGACACGACCGGGCAAAAATCAGACAAAGGACCGACGATTTATCGTGCTCGTCAAGGCCAGGGGTTACGTTAGAAATTGACAAATCCAAATAATATTTGTGTCCGAACCGAAGTTCGAATCCTGGAACACGTGTCAGTGTTGAATATTTTTCCACTAGATCACCATAATCATTGTTAGCCCACATTATGGGTCCACTGCAGGACATAGGCCTCTGCCAATGAACGTTAGGACGACCAATATCCCGCTACTCGCATCCAGACAGGCTACTGCACGGAGATCGTCTTCCCACATGGTGAACGGTCGACCAACACTTCATTTTCCTAAACGCAGCCTTAACTCCAGAAACTTACTGGCCCATCTGCCATCTGTTCTTCTGAGTGTGTGACCAGCCCATTGCCACTTCAGCGAGCCTATTCGTCGCGTGACATCTGATACTTTAGTTCTCTGCCTTATGACTTCGTTACGAATTCTGTCGGACAGAGAATCACCCAACATAGTCCTAGTTTATGAGGCCGTGTATCGGCCCCGTAGGTCATCTCGGGGTGGACACATTTATTGACGACTTCCGTCTTCAAGCTCTGCGGTACAGACGACGTGAGAATCTAACGAAGCTTCCGGAATGCTGCCCAACCCAACAGAATCGTTCTATCGGCTTCCTTCTCGAAGTTATATCTACCTAATTGCAATAATTGTCCAAGGTAGACGTATTCGTCTACGACTTCGAGAATAGAACCATCGAAGTTGACCGACCTAGGGAGAACGTGTTCGTTGAACATGACCTTTGTCTTGTCCAAGTTCATCCTAAAGGAATAATTAATACATCGGGAGGATTCACTTAGGCTGTGCAACATTTCCTGCAAGCTCCAACGATTCGGTCAACACAACGATATCGTCGGCGAAACGAAGATGTGTGAGGTATTCGCCGGTAATATTTATGCCGCATTCTGCCCAGTTTAAAGTCTTGAAGACGTCCTCCAAAGCATTACAGAATAGTTTTGGTGAAATAACTTTCCCCTGTCGCACTCCTCGGTGCAATTCGATTGGCCTCGTTTGAACTCCCGGATAAGATCGGACGTAAGAGCAGCGTCATACAATGCTCTCAGTACTTCGACGTATCGCTAATCGACCTGGCATTCCTGTAAAGCTTCCAGAACAGCCCAGCTTTTGACAGAGTCCAATGCTTTTTCATAGTCCGCAAAGACAAGGTACAGCGGGTGATTGTACTCATGTGTCTTTTATAAGACTTGCCTTATGGTGGAAGTGTAGTTCATGGCGCTAGATTCTTTGCGAGATCCAGCCTGCTCCGGTGGATGGAATTTGTGAAGCTTTGTGGTGAGACTCTTGAGAACAACTTGAAGTGAAATCAGTCTGTAAATCTGAAGAAGTGATTTGTTACCCTTCATAAAAGAATACAACAACGCCACTACCAATGACTTGTGAGGTACGCCCCGCTGCAGGACGGGACAAAATTAAATCCTTTTTTGGCTCTCTTAATACAGGTTCGTCTCCTGCTCTAAGAAGCTCGACTGTAATTCTGTCCTTCACCGGAGCTTTTGCCCCTTTAAGCTGCGCAAGAGCCAGACTAATCTCACTCAAGCTGACGTTCGGCATATCGCCTGACAAATGTCGTGATTGGCTTGCACGCGGATTGCAGTTTAGGATATCGGGATGAGCAGCCTGTGACGTATACAACTTGCTATGGAAAATTTCGACCTCAGATAAGACCCCAGGCTTAGAAGAAACGGTAAACCCAGAATCAATCCTAACCTTTGCCAGATGACTTCTGCCAGGCTTCTCCACAGTAACCTTCTACTTTCTATTCTGCTCAAAGCTATTGAGGTAACCCGTTCTCTTTTACGCTACGAAGCTCTCGACGTATTAGTATGCGTTTTGGTGTACTCTGCGTACCCTTATAAGTCCAAGCAACTCATCGGAGAATTTACTTTCCTGCTCGCATAGTTACACCTACTATATTCTTCACCCACGTCCCGCATGTAATAAATCACGCTGCTCATAGCCTCGTCCATTGCCATTGCAGTTTCTGACATATCTATGGCATCGAACCGATTTCTTAATTCTTGTTGGAATTTTTCGGAACCTACCATGGTTCGTCGGAGTATCGACTTTACTAATCGGACACGCCCGTGTCGAAAGCCCATATTCAGAGAGCCTCTAACCAATCGGTGATCACTTCCGGTTCTAAACCTTTTGATCACGGAGACATCCCAAACCTTCGCTTTCGGTCCGTCATAATAAAATCAATCTCATTCCTTGACACTTTATCGGGTCTCTGCCATGTCGACTTCCTATGGGGCTTCTCCTTATGATCCGGTGCTCCCGTCTGTCACTGTCATTATGAAACAGATGGGACACCAAACAACCAGCTCGCTGAAACCTCTTTTTTGTTAAGAGACTAGTGCCTTTTGACGACTCTTCCGTCCCCTGTGCTTGGGTTGAGGGTGATGGTATTCTTAGCCCCCCCCCCCCATAGCCATCATCCACTAGGTCACGAGGCTTTTATTCATAAGTACGTCGATAAATTTCTTCTCATCAACGTAGAACTAAGGTAAGTAATTATTTTAGTGGAAATAAATATCGAATGTGCAATGTGCTTCAGTCATGATGCATTCGATCAAAAGCATGATGCTTTTAACCTACCACCGAATCTTCCTACCAATATATTATTTTATAATGCATGTAAACAAAAAACAAGTAAAAATAGTATTTTTGTGTAATTCCAGCATACAAAAGATTTTAACATTCAATATGTTTATTCATTTTATGTGTTATATTTCGTTAGATATATAGGCAAAATTTTAAATTAATTCCAAAACTGTTATTTTCGTGCTGCTACATGTGATAATTTCCGAATTTTTATTAAATGGGTCTAACATTGGTGTAAACTTCCTAAAACGTGATTTCCTGCAAGTACCATCATACTATCCCCAACATTCGTACAGACACATACACAATATGCTCTATCGCATACCGCAAAAATGCAGAAAATGCCGCGTACAAAGTGATTTAGATGTGTTGCAATTATTCAAAAAGGTGCGGGCTCTATACGTTAATTCCAAAGTCAACATTTTGTTGCGCGCCAACAAAAGTGGGGGACATCTGAAGGCGGCACCGAGAGGTGGTCATCGGAATCAATAGAAAGTGCTAACAATACAGTCGGAGCTACATGTTAATGCTCTGCTGCATATCCATTACACGTAAGAATATTTATCCTACTTACAATCTACAGATCACTTGAAAACTGCACGTTGAAAGAAACGCCGAACTTCTCAGAAAATATCCAACGATAATGCCTCGTGTTTATTGTTGTTGTTCGAAACAAGTTCAGTTTATAATGTGGATGAGGATTGGGTATTTCAAACTGACCACACAGATTTATTCGTTAAATGTACCCACGCGAGATGGATTAAAATCACGATGGTACTTGATACTGAGGAACTATAAATAAACAAGGTTCTATGCCCAGCCATATTACATCACCGGGAAGAACCCTTCAGTTTTCCATGATAGACGTACACACATACCGAGCGACCTAAATACCGATTGGTTAGAGGCTCTCTGAATATAGGCTTTCGAAACGAGCGCGTCCGATTGTATAGTCGACACTCGTCGACGATAGCAGTAGTAGATCATGGTAGGTTCCGAAAAATTCCAACAAGAATTAAGAAATCGGTTCGATGCCCTAAATGTGTCATATATATATTATAGAATAGGGGCCAAACAAGCAAGCGGAGCCCATTTACAACTACCAACGCCCATGAACAACCACATAATTACTATGCCGATGCGTTTAACTTGTTAAGGTAATCCAGTTTTGCAGGCGAAGCCGGGGCGGACCGCTAGTATATTGTAAAATTCTGTCATCATCATCATGTCCTGATTCATTGTCGGTCTGATCGATCAATGCATATCCGAAACTGATCTGTAGAAATTTAATATACAGGCAGTTTTATGGTCTAGGTTCGCTAAGAAAGACTTTTTGAAAATCGCATGCCTAAGTGAGCGATAAAAGGTCCTTCAGCTTTGAAGTTACGAATGACCCGAGCTAATCCGAGGCCGTTTGCTAGTCGTAAAATGGACGCGTGTACGTTCAAAGATCACATGCTTTTAGTACATTAGCGCGTAACAATAGTGCGACTTTCCACCTGGTGGTAAGTGCTTGTCGCCCATACATGCCAGCAGAGGCGTCCGGCCTATTACCGGACTCTCTGTGTCTGCTTGATTTCTGGCCGAATAAGCAACAACAAACAATCCTAGTTTCGGCACGCAACAAGGGTATAGCGCGGCGCAGCCGTACACACAGGCGGATAAAGACGGATTATCCTACAAAGTGCCGAAACCACCCAAGATGGATGCAATCGCAACGGCCATTGTTGGTATAAGGAATTACATTTTTTTGTACACCATGTATACTCATTGCATTGGTGTTACTTGCATTCCATTTTTAAATTAATAAAAAGTTATAACGTCAGCCAGAAGATACCTGCTTTACAACCTGTAAAAAATACACATAATTTACAATATCCACTTGTTTGTACTGGCTTTTGCCGGTCACTTCATCCACGTGGACTTTAGACAAAATCGCGAGCAAAAGTTAGTATTTCTACAGCTTATGTGTTATCCTGGTATATAGGCCACAACATTACCAAATTTCGTAAAGATCCGTCCAATAGTTTTGGCGCGAGTGAGTAACAAACATTCGTACATTCATACAAACTTTCGCATTTATAATATTAGTAGGAACGAACGAAATGGAAATATCCGTCGCAAAACCGACGACTTAAAGTGTTCTCCAAGGCACGGGGGCGTAACCCCGCCAACTTCCTCCTAGCTTCGGACTGTTATTAGAAATTGAAAAATCCCAATAGCAATTAGGTCCGACCAGGGACTCGAACCCAGGACCTCACGACTGTTCTTGAACGTGCTTACCACCATTACACCTTTGGTAATTTTTGGTGGTTGAATTGGACTCGCACGAAGACGAGGACCTCTTGCTCACATGTCATTGCCCAAGTGACGGCTTTTTATATCGGGCTTGGCCCACCACATTTTTCCACCGCCGCTACTACTGTCTCCAAGGATCGACAGGGGCGACCGCTTGTGACCCTTTGATATGATCGCAGGGAGCCCAAAGGAATGCCAAAGACTGCTTCGGGACCTGCAACGACATTAATGAGAAGAAAATCGGAGGAGTAGGAAGTGTTCCCAGTTTCCCTCCCCAACCAAAGCTGCAATGACTTAAACAGTAAAAAAGGGACGGCATCCAGATGAAGCCCGGCAGCTATGCACCACGTAGAAATAAATGCCTAACATACTGACTACATGGGCTTATTGCATTACATTATCAGCTGCCAGTAATATTTATGACGAAACTGTTTGAAAACACGAAAGTTACCCACGCTGTCCACGAGGTCACTATACTAAATTACTCCTGTAACATTATGAATTTTATTAAGCATTACTTTTCGTTCCTTCTGCCAAAGACAACACTCTCACAGTATGTGATGTGCGGTTTGTTCATATTTCTCAGCCTCGACCGAGCAGTCACAAAAACGTGATGGTACAGTACGAAACTAAAAAGCTCTCTTCTAAAACAACTACCGAATCGTAAAGAACTGTGCAATGCAATACTCTGCTACTAACCAGTTTTCCGATAAACTCCCGTACGCAGGGGAAAAATTATGTAGATGGCGTCCTTTATTTATATTAGCCCATCGTGCCTGCCATTAACTGAATAAGTGTTGAGTGGTAACATCTATTGGGTTAAAGAGTTTCGTATTCTTCGGTCTGTCTTGTGGTCTTGGAAATTCGGGCGAAAGAGGTGGCGACACGGCGTTGGATTTCAAGGTCAACTCGTAATACTCCAGCAAGAACTCGGGTAGGGCCTCCGTGCTAACGGTGCAGGAAGCTTTACATAAAAATTCATGTGACAGCTATAATGTCACTTTCTATGTGGCGGAGGAAAGGTATAACAATTATGCGGATGTTTTGGGCGTCTGTATTTATCAAAAGGTCCGACTGCACGTTTGTCACTTTATACTATAAAAGAGTTGTCACACTAATCCATATCTACATACATATTATAAAACAAAGTCCCCAAAAGCTGTCTGTCTGTAAGTGATTCATTTTCTCCAAGTCTACAGAACGTATTTACATGCGGTCACCGATAGTTAGATCGATTCCCGATTCGAAGGGGTTAGTTTATAACTTGCTAAGGTCACAACCCGTCCCCTGCTATACACGGGCGAAACGAGAACCTCAGTGGTGTGATCGAGAGCGTACAATAGAGCGCACGACAGCGACAGGTACTTCCCCGGTCGTGCCGACCCAATTTCTGCTGCAATGCAGCATGGCACTACCTTTTAATTTAATTGAAGTATAAGATACATTACATCGGTAAGTTACTTTAGACTGGTCAGATCGGGTCCAAATGTGCTTCTTTACATAACCATTTATTTTATGTGCGGAGAAAATACGTAACGTGAGCTTAATTATCAGTTGAGATCTGTAATGAATGCCTCAATGTGTAGCGCGCGGGGGTGCGGAGCCAGCGGCCAGCAGCCGGCGACACAAAGAGCGCGGCGCGTTTGATGGCGCATAACAGACACTCGTTTGAATATCGAATCACGAGATAACGTGAGCTGACGCAGAGGGCGTTGTCGTACCATACATGTTTAAGGAAAACTTTTGAATTATCGGACAAATAAAACTATTTTGATCTATTATATCAAGGTTTTTTGACTCTCTTTTTATTTAGAGACATTTGTCACATGATGTAATTACGACGGATTATAATACCAATCTCAACTTAACATATACTAAAGTTGTTTATAAAAAAATGCAAGTGGCTCCAAGGTCGTCCGGCTGATGATGATTATGAAGATGGTGATATGATAATTGTGGAAATAGTATTTGTTATTTTACAAATGGTGTTCCCATCCGAATTTTGGTTAAGGTGGCGATTATAGAGACTTGCCAACAGCACATGACATATGATAGGGCATAACAGGACGATTATACCACTCTACTGCTCTTTCCCACTATATCCGGTGCAGGACCAACATAGTTTATTCGGCTGGCACAAGGGTGTCAAACCAACTTCCTCGCTCTGGCCTGTTACATACTTACAGATAAACATTATTTTATTAATAACCTTATAACATACCACGCGACGCCCCCGTCTCAGAGTCAAGCATGAAATACGCAAGCGCTCCGACTGCATTTTTATTTTTTCGGAGGGACCTGATACTGGTTGGCGGCGCTAGACCAGCCTCAACAGTTCGACTGACTACGAAGACTTTTTTGTTGTCTGTTTTAGGGAGGCATGAATTATTACGCGAAATGTTCGCTCACTTGTGGCGCCGTGCACTCGTTGTCTCTCTCGCTCGTTGGTCCCGCTCACTCGTGGTGCCGTGCGATCGCTGGCCGCACCACCGCAGGCCACAGCTGATCACGAGAATCTTATACACGTGTCTCGGAGCAGTCGGAGCATTGCTACTGGACTTCTTACGCATGGCTACTGGGTGCCCGTGGTATTTCCGAAACATCGACTTAACTAACTAACTAACTGACGAATACTAATATAAATGTTGATATCGACAAGGCTTGAACCATGGTGGGGAGTCTTGAGCCACTAGGTTTTATATAAATGAATTCGGAGATCGTCTTCCCACTGGTGAACGGTCGGCCAACACATCTTTTTCTTAAACGCGGCCTCCACTACAGAACCTTACTGGCCCATCTGCCATCTGTTCTTCTGAGTGTGTGACCAGTCCATTGCCACTTCAGCGAGCCTATTAGTCGCGTGATATTGGATACTTTAGTTCTCTACCTTATGACTTCGTTACGAATTCTGTCGGACAGGGAAATACCCAGCATAGCAAGTTCAAAATCCCATTGAGCTACCGCAAAATTAAAATGTCGTTAATTAAGAGGCCATGTTTCGGCAACGTAGGTCATCACGGGGAGAGCGCATTGGTTGAAGACTTTCGTTTACAAGCTCTGCGGTATAGGCGACGTGAGAGTGACGAAGTTTCCGGAATGGTGCCCAACCCTACTGAATGCTTCTATCGGCTTCGCGAATGGAACCATCGACGTTGACCGGCCTAGGGAGAACGTGTTCGTTGAACATGACCTTTGTCTTGTCCACGTTCATCCTAAGGCCAATGTGTCGGGAGGATTCATTTAGGCTGTGTAACATTTCCTCCAAGCTCTCCAACGATTCGGCCAACACAACGATATTGTCGGTGAAACAAAGATATGTGAGGTACTCGCCGGTAATACTTATGCCGCATTCTGCCCAGTTTAAAGTCTTAAAGACGTCCTAACATCCCCCTGTCACACTCCTCGGTGCAATTCGATTGGCCTCGTTTGAACTCCCGGAATAAGATCGGACGTAAGAGCAGCGTCATACAATGCTCTCAGTACTTCGACGTATCGCTAATCGACCTGGCATTCCTGTAAAGCTTCCAGAACAGCCCAGCTTTTGACAGAGTCCAACGCTTTTTCATAGTCCGCAAAGACAAGGTACAGCGGGTGATTGTACTCATGTGTCTTTTATAAGACTTGCCTTATGGTGGAAGTGTAGTTCATGGCGCTAGATTCTTTGCGAAATCCAACCTGCTCTGGTGGATGGAATTCGTGAAGCTTTTTGGTGGGACGCTTGAGAACAACTTGTAAATAAGGCCAAGAAGTGAAATCAGTCTGTAAATCTGAAGAAGTGATTTGTTACCCTTCATAAAAGAACAAAACAACGCCACTTCCAATGACTCGTGAGGTACGCCCCGCTGCAGGACGGGACAAAATTAAATCCTTTTTTGGCTCTCTTAATACAGGTTCGTCTCCTGCTCTAAGAAGCTCGATTGTAATTCTGTCCTTCCCCGGAGCTTTTGCCCCTTTAAGCTGCGCAAGAGCCAGACTAATCTCTCTCTAGCTGACGTTCGGCAGATCGCCTGACAAATGTCGTGACTGGCTTGCACTCGGATTGCAGTTTAGGATATCAGGATGAGGAGCCTGTGACGTATACAAATTGCCACTAGTGGAACTACCGGGAACTAGGTAGGATTCTACTGCTGTCGTCCACTTGAGGTTAATGCTCATAATTGCCACGCTGAGCAGGCGGATTGGCAATCGCAGATTCGGTTTCGGACCGGCGCCACTGCTGCTTGTCGCCGATCCGATTGATAGTGCTACCATCACTTTGTGCGAGCGCCGTCCGGTTCTCCCGTCTATTCCACCGTCGCTTTGATATGACTCGCCCCTGTGGTGTAACGGTGAGGTTGTCGCCCGTTAAGACCGTTAGCTGCGTGGGGTCCTGGGTTCGATCCCCAGGTCGGGCAACAGTTATTAAGTATTTCTCAGATTATTTTGAGCACGCATTACATTGTACGAGATTGGATGTGCCCGAAGTGGCCATAGGCTTGCCACCTATGACATCATGGGCCTCAGTACCGTGGATAATCGTGGGTGTTCTAGTATATCTACTGGACTTACGAGTTGTGGATATACTAGCACACCTTTGCCTACCTCTTCAGGGACTTACGAGTTGTGGATATACTAGCACACCTTTGCCTACTTCTTCAATCGAAAAATCCCAATGACACTTTTTTGATCCGACCCGGAACTCGAACCCGAGACCTCACGGTCCGTAGTTGCACATGCTTGCCACTTGACCAACAGGCAGTCAAGAAGCCGTAACGCAGCCTGCAGTGGGATAGATATGCAATGGGGATGGACGTGTAAATATATTTATCGTGCAGCTGAAGTGTCAGTAATTATACCGTGTGGCTGATGATTTATTCTCCTGCATTCCTTGCCAGTCGGCGGGAGTGAATCCCGGGCTGACAGCGCCGGTTAACTCGGGACCTCACTGCGCCAGCGCGGCAAGACGGACAGCAAACAAATATAAAATCTATAAAATTGTTAATACGTTTGCAGAAATAAAAAGAAATGCCATAACTTTTTAAGGAATTGCGCGAGTGAAGAAAATTGCTCGAAGACAAATGGAAAAGCTAACATTTACATTTACCTAATGTGCACTAAAATGATTAGTTGAATTAAATAATATCTTAAACTCATGTTTTGAGAAAATAGATAAAAGAAAATTGGTGAAATAATAAATCGGGAAACTAATATTTTAATTTACCTAAAATGCCTAAAATTTATTATTTGAGTTAAATTAAATCTTAAACTCATGTGTTGAGAGAATTCGTCAAAGAATAAATAGAAAAGCTGACATTTTAATTTACCTAACATGCCCTAAAATTCTTTTTTCAGTTCAATTAAATCTTACTCATGTGTTGAGAAAATTGGTCAAAGGATAAACAGAGAAGCTAATATTTTAATTTACCTAACATGCCTTAAAATTTTTTTCAGTTAAACAAAATCTAAATCTCATGTAATTCACCATTGAACTATTAGTATTCTATATAGTAACGTTACGTACTAGTTTCAACTCACTGTAATACACAAATTACGTCGAAACGTATACAACTTGTTATGTATATAAATTAATAATAATAGTGACAATGTTAACATCTAAGGCCTAGAACATTTAGTTCTTATATCAAAAAAATATATAATATTTTATATGTTATAATAAAATAATACATAGGCAATTGTATTTTAAGTCATATGGTTGATTTCTTTATTGAGACCATGTTCCAATATTTGGACAATCACTAGTAATACTAAAAATGTACATTGTTTCAGCTGGACGGTATATTGGTGCGCAGTGTGTACTACTCGCTCACATAACTGCTATGACGATCCAGTGATCCTTCAGAGGATACGGCGTTCGAAATATAAAAATCTGGATAACTGCTAGATGTGAATCTATGAGTATGAGCGTTAGTAGTCACCAAATGTCTACGACTATCACCTGAAGCTTTAAAAGTGTGTTACATTTGAATTGAACAATAGAGACTGAGCACGAAATATAGTATCAGAGGTCCATCTGTCTGTACACAGAATGTGCAATGCATCCTGTATACAGACAGATGGACTGCTGACACAATAAAAAATTACAGAGCGTACTCTGTACTAGAATCTTGAATTCTTAATGTATGGGCGTTACTCACCCGTACAGCTGACACGCCCGGGGTATTTCTGCCGCGAAACCTTCGGCTGTTCGTATGTCCCCTTATACTATAAAAAAGTAATAAATTTCAAATCGAAAAAACAACTTGTTTGTCGACGGTACCTGCGCATATGAACGGGAGCCGTATGACGTACGCAGCGTGAGAGCAATCTGTGGAGATGATCTCGAACCTCAGCCTCCCTGCCGCCTGCCGCCTGCGACTTGATCAGCAGAATAAACATTTAACAGTGTCAGTCAACCAACTCTATTTCACTACGTAGACGGGTTTCATTTATATTTGAACACTTTTTAGTATATATCAATGTATAGTGCTATTGCTTTATTGTAGCATGATTTTTCACGGTCATTGAGAGTTATGGGAAAGAAAAATGTTTTAAATCATTTATAAAAAGTAGCAAGATACACAGGCAGTATCTCAAAACCGTCCGTATAAAAGACGTGCATCAATTATGCACTTTGTAAAAACAATTTAAAATTATCATTCATGTGCGCAAGGTTGACTCTTTAAAAGCACTTTGTTTAAACTGTGTGCTTCCTACGCGCTAAGTTTAAAAGTACTTTGTTTAAACTGCGTACTTCCTACACGCTAAGTTTAAAAGTACTTTGTTTAAACTGTGTGCTTCCTACGCGCTAAGTTCAAAAGTGCGTTGTTTAAACTGTGTACTTCCTACGCGCTAAGTTTAAAAGTACTTTGTTTAAACTGTGTACTTCCTACGCGCTAAGTTTAAAAGTACTTTGTTTAAACTGTGTACTTCCTATGCGCTAAGTTTAGAAGTATTTTGTTTAAACTGTGTACTTCCTACGCGCTAAGTTTAAAAGTACTTTGTTTAAACTGTGTACTTCCTACGCGCTAAGTTTGATTTTCATAAAAAATATGTTTATGTACAATCTCGCAAGCCTTTTAGGATGACAGTTCAGTATGAAGTTATGTATCTTGTATTTTTCTAAATGAATGCTTTTGAATTTAACGTATCTGCAAAAAAAATTGTGTGGATGTCTGTAAGCGCTGCGGGGATGAGAGGGGTGCCTACCGATCTGAAGCTTTAACTGCTCGTTGTTATAGCATAAGGGGTGCCCTTATGCTATAAAAAGGCGAAATGCCTGGTAGCTAGGAAATCAAAAGTAACAAACTACTTTCCTAGTCGTCGGTAAGAGTCGACTACGGAAATGAAATTTATTTGTCGGGGCCAACAGCAGACATTCAATTTTAATTCCCATTGTTGAAACTATTTGTATTCAGAGGAGACTGTCAAAATTGTGTAGCGCGTAAGAGTGGTCTTGTATCAGTCACGAAATGAAGGAAAGAAAGACAATCTTGATCGTTGAAATCTATGAATGCAGCGAAAAAAAATTATAAACTTTTCCTTCCACGTTAAGCAACACTACCAGTGGCGAAGTCATACACATTGTCTTTAATAACATTCTATGTTGATACAGGCTTGTCAACCTATAACAAAACTTGCGAAGGTTTTTTATTTTGTGCATAGTTGCTTGCACTAACTGTGCAAGTTATTTTAATCACGAGACGGTCAACGATGAGTTGAAGTCCAGAACGTCAAACGACCGTGGGCAGAAACCGTCGCGGTTGTAACTGCTAAGTACAACCGCGCACACCGAGGCCGAAAAACGATTCGTGAAATGGGTTTTGATTTTTACGTGTACATTTGAATCCTACCTAAAATCACTTTGGGAGTTCTTAGATACACTTAGCTTAGTAGCTCTATAAGAAGTTCAATCATTGGACGCCCGAATTCCGAACAGAGTTTTTAGTGTCTATATCAGATTCGTAGTTCTAGAGCAAGGCACCTTCATTATGACCAACACATACAATTCACGTTGCGTCTAGGTCCTACAACAGTTACTGAAAGATGCAGATTTTTTTATATTATAGGGGGATAAACGAATAGTCTTTTGATGACAACCGAGGCCCCATAAACATCGGCATAATTGTTATGCAAGTGTGTCGTCCTTCAGTCCTCCTTCCCTCCAATGGGCTTCCGGCCATTCAAGAACCCCGCGCCAGCGAAGCTATTCACTTTACGGCAGTATCATGTGAGCAAGTGGTATCGCTGCGGTCGTGCCGACCCCATTCCGTTGTAAGAAGTTGTGCCATGCTTTATTACATATTACTATAATAATAAAGACGAGCCTCAGTGGTGCAGTGGCGCTACGGACTCCCACGCGGATAGGCCAAGTTCGATCCCCGCCATGTACAAATGAGTTTTTCTAACTCAGGTACATTTTCTGAATGCTCTTACGGTGATGGAATCGTGAGGAAACCCGGATTCGTGTATTCGAATTCGACGTAATCTAGGATTGGGCCGGGTTTCCCTTCTGGACGCGGAGGTCAGACGGCAGTCGCTTTGTGTAAAAACTGGCGCCCTCCTCAAATCCCCTAGATCAAGTGGCCGACTCCGATATCAAATGGCATAGGAGCGGGGTAAGGCTAGGACAAAGAAGACCAAAATAGTAATAAATAAATCAATAAAATTGTTGTTTAATTAGTGCACTTTCATCATATTGTTCAATTACTTTTTCTCCTTTGGAGTTTCAATACTTTCCTTCTTCATTTGCCTTTTCAATTCCTCCAGCAGCTCCTTGTGTTTATTGGCGAAGTAATGGTCTTCGTTAATGGCGCTGTGCTCCCTCACATTCTGTCTCTCTGTCTTACCCATGTCTTCGCCAGGCGGGCCCCTCGGAGGAGAGCCAGTTTTATTTCTAATATTCTGGTTATCGCAATATCTCGGTGTAGACATATTCGTTTTCAACAATTTGTTTTCACATCGTCGAAGTAAACAAAATGTTCGTAGCATTATTTTTTTAAGATTTTTTTTTAAGATTTTGCTACATTGACGAGTTAAACGTAGAACATTTGTTTGACGTTGCCTTTGATGTCAATCGAATTGGATAAAAAGTATGCATTGCATTTGATTTTATTTTTAAAGCGCTCATCACAAATAATAAGGAAAATTTTATTACAACATCTCCAGCGCTGCAAAACGCTTTGTCTTGCATCATTCATAATCACTGCAGAACTGTAACAACCATAACACCTGCTGATACCTACGGCCATTACTGTATTTTATTTTAATTTAATGTAAATAATTAGTTCATTCCTTGACCACACTCGCAGTAATTATTCCTCGCACCACTAATTCCATTAGCTGCATTAATTATTTTTCGTATTAATGATTTTTACACTAAATTATGAATGTGTTAAAAGTCCGCACATTACAAAGTTATGATCATTCGCAGTACTGAGAAGGTCTTGGTGCTTTGTTATGGAGGTTACAAAGGTAAGTTATTTTTTTTATACTTTGAGCTATTTAAATGTATTCCTTCAAGAAAACATTTCAGGCAACGAACCGGCAAAATGCGAGTCGTATTTACGCATAAAAGGTTCCGTACCATTATCAATAACAACGGCCTATTGTAGGGGAGCGGCCTCAAATATAATAATTCCGTTCTACTTTTTAGTATTCGTTATTATAACTTATAGGGTATTTCTATACAACAACATAAGGATTTACGAGATACAGCTTCTTGGCAGACGAACGGACAGCGGAGTCTTAGTAATACTAAGTTTTTACCCTTTGAATACAGAGCCCTAAACGGTTCGTGACAATAGCGCGAACATCATTGAATTTACAAATATTGTTCGAAACTGTCGTGAAAATGAGTTGAATGACGACAAATTCATAACATCCGTTTGTACGGCTTAAGGGAGTTCGCAGTCTCACTGCTCGTTTGGTTGTTTATTATTTTTACAACTTTAGTTCCTTTTTATAGTATAGGGGGACGAAAGAGAAATCGGAACCTTTCTACAAGTACCGACGCCCATGATCATCAGCATAATTCCCATGCTAATTCGTTGCCCGCCTTTTCACCCCGCCACCCATGGGCCACCAGCTACTCACGAACCGCACGAAACGCGACATCTTAGGTGTCACTTTATAGTGTATATGTAATGTTATAAAAATAAGTGTTATAATAAAAACCTAGTTTTTAGCTAAGTGTAAAATCTATGTTTCAGGTTATCTTTTTGTTCTCTGTATCAGTGGCCTGCGCTTTTTGGTAAATATACTTGCTGTAAAATAATAATAATTCGATTTGTATATGTATGTATCATACCTGGCTGTCTGTCCGTCTGTCCTTTATAAAAGAAAGTCGTTTATAAAGATATAAAACTGCAGCGACGGCCCCGCAACGGTCTCCCACACGTCGGACCGCTCGGAGAGCCGCTGGATGCAAGCAGCTCATTACTGGTACCTGTGCCGCTCATGGAGAGGGCACAAGTCCAGCAGTGGACGTCTTCGAGCTGCTACTGCTGCCGATATTATTTCTTTATGCGGCCATGTCTATACATATTGACCAGCCAAGTGTGTAGGACATGTCTCAGTGCCAAGTGTTTGCGCAGAGACGAGTGCGCTCTCGGTTACCGCATTCCCTTTCTCCTCTATCATGCTGGTCAGTCCGACGAGATCTAAAAGGAACCATGGACGTGACAGACGGTTGAAAAATCCTCTACAAATTTTGGTCTGACCAGAGCTCGTGACCTTGCGTTTAAGTGTAGCACTTCAACTGCGACGACGTCGTTTGCTAACTAAAAACACGTAGCTACCATAATACAGAAGCATCCACCTGGCAGTCTCACGTGACACTAGCGGGAATATAGCGAACTATACTGATATACATGCCATGAGTGTATATATTGTTATATGTTACGTCCCGTAGTCTAAAAGGCTTGACGGATTTTCTCGTAATACGGTGCTGTTAGATACCCTAAAAAAATAATTAAAAAAAATGGCTAATTTTGGTCACAAATTCGTGAAATTAAGTTTTTATCTTACATAACATATTACGTTGTAGAGACATCAAACAGTAGAGATTTAAATGCGGATTCCAAAAATGTATATAATTTGTTGTTTTTTATTTAACAGAAACTAAAAAATATAGAGTAAAAATTAATTAGGAAAGCCAAAAACCCGATTGCTAACTGAACAGAAAAAAACAAGACTTCTACAGTCGGGACACATTTAAAGTCCTGGGAAAAATCTTCTTGATAAATATATAATACCTAATGGGACCCGACTGTAAAAGCCTTGTTCTTTTCTTTCAGTTAGCAGTCGGGTTTTAGGTTCTCTTAATTATTTTTTTTTTATTTTATATTTCTGACACATAACATAAAAATCTTCATTTTATAATTTTATTCTTGTACTAGTGATCCGGCCCGGCTTGTCCCGTGAATAGCAAGGGCCAGACGAGACACTATAACCTTCCTCAGGAATCGCTCAATTAAAGCGTGTTAACTGCAGGAAAATCCGTTCAGTAGATTTGAGAAAATCTATCACATACAGACATACAGCTAATGGGGGCTTTGTTTTACATATACGAAGACATTAAAGTACTCACCCATTACACCACGGGGAGTTGACAAAACTTTTTGGCAACTATCGGAGCCCATACTCCCCCCCCCCCCCCCCCCCCC
>JAFELO010000614.1:33274-50863 GCA_017140195.1 Eumaeus atala | reverse complement strand
CTTCCAATGGACCGCCGGCTGCGCACGAGCTATATGAAAGGCAACAGCACAGTAGTCGCTTCACGGGAGCGTCCTGTGAGCTAAAGTTACACTAAGGAATTATAGAAATAAAACTAAATTTTCTCCGTTTCTTTTTTCGAATTACAACTTCTGTAAAGTTGTCATTTGATACTTGAGGAAACGAGAACACGTCACGACATGGTGGCTGAGATTTAATTCATTTTATCGCAGATTGCTTTTCTGAAATTTAATTTCTTCTCATACAAATTGCACAAACTATAAAACTTTTATAATTTTCCTACATTTTCAGTAATGAGACAGTAAACGAAAGAAGTGGTGGAGTCGGAAATGGTGGCAGATGCTTATCTTGCATAAATTCAGGACTAAAGTCTGTTCCTGCATACTTGCGACAAGGCTCTGTTGTCATACCGCGAACATACGGACGCATGAATAATCTCCTGAGTTCATTAACAGAGTCAAATGATCTCATTAATGCACCAACGGGTACACTGAATCAGAAACAAGTCTTCTACGACCAACTAGGACAGAACACACAAGATGGACTGTTCGAACAACCTGACCAACTAGATAAGAAAGCAACAATAAACGCATTTACAATCCATAACGTTGAAGGTCTGAACATACATACAAGAAACAATGATCTACCATCAGAATCAGGCGTTCAGCAGTCGTCCCAGGAGGTCCTGGATGCGAGCAGTGAGCAATCGTTACATAATATACTAAAGCAAAATAGCAATTATATCTCTGGCAACGTTTATAGTCAACTTCTAAATGGATTGCAACACAATGACAACTATATCAGTGGCAACGTTGATAGTCCACTTCTGTATCAGTTGCAACACGGTGGCAATTATATTAATGAGAATGTTGACAGTCAACTCCTAAATGGATTACAACACAATGACAATTATATCCGTGGCAACGTTTATGGTCAACTTCCAAATGGATTACAATACGGCAACAACTATATCCCTGGCAACCTTAATAGTCAACGCCTACTGGAATTACAACACAGTGGAAATTACATATCTGGCAACGTCGATAGTCAAGTCATACGAGAATTGCAAAAAACAAGAAATATCATTTCTGGCAACGGCGATAGTCAACTCCTACATGATTCGAATAATGTACTTTTAGATTCATTGAAGTCTGAGAGACAAGCGCATTCGCTACTCGGACTAATTCGGCCAGTGGTGAATTGTGTATCAGGCATTTGTAAAGTCTGTATTTATTGCTCATGGGGTGATTGCCAAAAATACTTATCATATGCTAATAATTACGCAAGCACTTTACCGTCATATTTGCAAAACGCTGAAGATGGCAATATACTAAATCAGTACCCGAGCGAAAATAGGGGACGTTATAACGTTGTAAATCTTCCCGATATTGTAGGCAGCCAAATAGTGGGAGGCGGTTCATCTTTACGACTACCAAGTGCAATGAGTGTCCGTGAGCGAGGACGTTTAAACCCTTATTCCCCACTATTTATAGCAAGTAACAGTGTGCCAAATAGACCCGTAACTAGATTCGATGATAGACGTTCTAAGAATATGGATACCGCCGACATTGTAAGGAAAATTGTTACTTTACCATCCCAGGTTATTCGCGACTCAGCTAAGAACTTTCTAAGTATTGTACCAGGCTTAGACAATTTTAGAAGAAGCAATCAAATAAATGATGGCATTATATCTGGAAAAGAGATTAATGTAATGGTTCCCGAAAACGACATTGATACGAAAATCTTGGGAGGAAACCATGCTACTAGCAGCGGCACGCCCATGCAAGTTAAAGCAAGATTAGGAGATTAGCTTTCAAAAAAGAAACTTTGAAAGTAACACAAAAGCTCCAAGACATGGCACGACATAACGATTTTGAAATGTTATTTTTATTAAAGTTTGTGAGCATTCTATTGTAGTTTGTTTTTAAAGAGTAAAGTAAAGTACCTTCACGCCTATTATCCCCGGAGACGTAGGCAGAGGTGTGAAGGTGAGAACACCCGCGATTGTTTGTTTTTTAACCTTTGTAATTCCCTTGAAATCGTTTTAGAAATTCGCATATTGTCCTTATCCTTTACTATAAAGCCTACTAAATCGTCATTTTTATAGATTTAGGTGTGCCCTGCGCCACAAAGTTTTCCCTCCTAAAGTCCCTAGTCCTAACCCTCGTCCTACTAACACCCCCGTCACTTGAACTAAACAAATCACATGAACAAACTATTTACTAGGTACTTATGTTTCTCTCAATATACTTTTTTTGGGGGGTAGGGTCCGTCCTCAAACCCTCCCGCTGGTTATGTAGCTGGTTTATAGGTGTTAATAACTGTTTACCCTCGGGTGACCCAAATTCTCGAGTACCCCCTAATTCTCCTATACATATAAAACGATGAGCACATGTTATGAGGTGGCAGACATCTGCTGAACTGCTACTATTATCGAACTACCTAACTCTCTTTTTCAACGACTGGGTGAATATTATTTAGTACTATTTTTGAATCGTACAGCAATTCAGACCTATTAATATTTGTGAAAATTTATTCAGTTCTATAATAAATATGATACAATTTTCTAGTCAATGTTTGCTACGATGTAGAAGTAGACATGCGATGCAATTCAAATTTACTCTCTGTCAACTACTATGTTATAAATGAAGTATATATATATATCTTTTAGGAATTTTAGGAAGTTTTAGTGTCATGCTGCATAGGAGGAGGTAGTGGCATGCATGGTACATGACACCACATCCTCCTATGTAACGGCATTGGGCTGGAACGACCGGGGAAGTACCTCTCGTTTACTTCATACCGCCGTCAAGTGACAGCGTTGCTGTCGCGTTTGGTGCTGTTTTTGAGTGGCCGGTGGCCAAACAGGGGGGGGGGTGAGAGCAACGCATCTGCGTAATAATCATGCGATTGTCCATTGCCGTCGGTAGTCATCAAGGAGCTCCGATTGCTGCGAAATCTCGTATTTGAAATAGACGAGGATTAAGTTGAATAGAAAAGTAATATCATATATTATAATTAGTAGGAAAAAAGCAATATTTTTTTACGATCGAAATCAAAATAAAGTAACATTAGTTTGATTTTGTGGTGCGGACGACGTGATTTTTAGTTTATGCCTTTTAAATGTAACACTTTTCAAAGTTCACACAAAATAAATATTTTTATCACCATCATGAACGATGATGATGAATGTATAAAATATTATTATTGAATTTCATGTTTTTTAATTTTAGTTTTCCACTGTTATAATACTCTGCCATCTACATAATAATACGAAAACTACTGTAAATAGTATCAACCAATAAAGAAGGATAGTTCTTCTGAGTCGTCTAGATGTCGCTAAAAATAAATACCACATTTTATCAAAAGATGGCGTAGTAAACTAATTTAGAACAGTCAACAGACAAAAATAAACAAATATTAAATTTAAAAATCAACATAATTATATGCTGTATTATATACTATATATTTCATTTTTTTTCTTATCCTATATGAAGGTTAAATTTATATTATAATTGCGCCATTAAGTTCATTACGTCAATCAGTTCGTTTAATCAAGTCAAGCAACTTGAGTTAAGTTCAGACTTCAGTCAGTCACTGTCAGTGACCGAAGCGAATCGTAGGAGTGTTATTATTACCTTGCGCTAAAAATACCATTATCGAAACCGTCGCATCGTTTGAAAAACAAGTTACTTGGATATCTGTGACAGCTTGAATGAGACGACATTGAGAACAGTAAAACGACACCATAAATACAACATTTACTTCAAAATAATGTTAGTTCTCAAGTTTATATAAATAAATTTATTTTCTGTGAATTCACGGTATCCTCGCACAGTGTCCTATTGTTTGTGTATGAATTAACTGTGTTAAACTGTTGCCACGAAAGGATGTTGTTAACGTTTATTTAACTAATTTCCGTGTTATCTGTTATTTGACTTTTCATGGGATTGCACTTCTGGTAAGTTGCGATTTTTGAATTTATTTTTTAACGTTTGAAGTGTAATAGACATGTCGTATTTTATTTAAGATTGTAAGTAAACGTCAGATAACGATATCATGTACTGATATTCTAAATGCTTACAATAACTCTACTTACGTTGTGCAGTCGGTTATAAAAATTAGATACCTAGATTAATTGGTAGTGTACTTACATTAAATATTCGCAAATATCATACACCAAATGTATCATTAATTGTACAAAATAAATAGATAGGTAACATTAATATAGGTACCCTTATTAATCATTAATGGACATAACGCCAGTTATAAGTGCTCCGCAGCGAACTTAATAAATTGTGTTTTTAATTGTCTTTTATTCGGTGGACAGGTTTACCATTTTTACCATTTCTTAAACCTTTCAATAAAACTGATAAAGGAACGTTGCTGTCAATTGTAACTAGGTATGGCAGTTAGGTAAGGTTTGCGAACCATACGTACACAAGTACGATTTGCACCTGACCTGCTTTATATCTTTGTCTTAAATCTTACTGCCTACTCACAGCGTCTACTAGGAACGTACTAAAAACCTTGACACTGACTCATGATAAAATTTACGTATTTTTACATTTTCTAATGTATATGGGGACGAACGACAAATCGCAGATGAGACGACAACCGACGCCTATGCAGATGCCTTGTCCTCCTCCATCCCACCTGTGTTTCACAACACGGGTGATTTTATTTAACGACGTCCGTATACATCCGTCAACATGTTTCAGGTTAATTCAAAGAGGCCTATGTCGGGCTGTAGACCGGTAGACAGATACGGACTGATGATGAAGACATACATAATGATCGTATAGTTGAAGCTTATATATACTCCCCCGGCTTCATCCATCATTGAATTGTAACCTATATACATGGGCAAAAACTCCACGTAAACCCGTTCAATATATTTTGAGAAATACGATCTCACAAGAACTACGTCACGTGTATCGGCGATATATTACTTCCCCAGAATTTATCGATTTGATTGCCATAAATCGTTTGGTGTTTCTTCAATTTTCTTAATGCAGACGGCTAGTTCTAGGCCAAGGATGCTACTGACAGATATCCAGTAGTTTTATCCCTCTTCTCTTGGCGTCCACTAAGATATCAGTGTGTGATGAGACGTCTATGGAATATTAAAATGACAAGTGCGAACTGTGACTTTTATGATAATGACTCTGTTGTGAAGGGACGACAACATGGATATTCAGGAAGAGGTAGTGCCATATTGCATAGGAGGAGGTAGTGCCATATTGCATAGGAGGAGGTAGTGCCATATTGCATAGGAGGAGGTAGTGCCATATTGCATAGGAGGAGGTAGTGCCATGTATGGTGCGTGACACTACATCCTCCATCCATCCTCCATCCATCCTCCATCGGGGAAATACCTCTCGCTCACCATAATACCGCCGCAGAGTGACATTTTCAGTGTCGCGTTTCGTGCGGTTTGTGAGTAGCCGGGGCCGGCGGCCCATTGGGGGGAACGAAGAAGGGCAATGCATCGGCATAGTAATTATGTGATGTGGGGGTCGGTAGACGTAAAAAAGGCTCCGATTACTCGTTTGTCCCTATTCTCTAAAAAAAAAAAACTGTAAGTTGTCGATCGATGAAGATATCTCGGGTTAACAAGAAATAAAAATAGAATTAAAGGAATATTCATTCGTTATACAAATAGCTACAAATGTTATAAATAGGTAACTTATTGTCTTTGTAACTCTCACGGAAGAAACCACTCATTAGGAGTAACATCTAAATTATTTTTTATTGTCTAAAAGCAAAATGTTCCCAATTGAGTCAAATGTCACACGTAGAGTAGTTTGATTCAATGTGAACCACATTTGGGATATATTTTACGGGGGCATAACCGCGGGGTGTGCTAGTCTTGTTATAATGCTAACGTCCCCATCGACGTAGAAACTGCACATTTATTATAATGCAAGATAAAAGTAGAAAGACACATGATGTCGGGAAACCCCCAGGCAAGCTACAAGAGTTTGCTTCATGAAATTTCTGCAGAATCAATTGGATCAAGATACCAGCAGATAATCAGATTACAGGCAGCCGCGCTGCAACCGTTACTCAATTAGTCTTCCATTGTTTAGATTTCATGCTTCAACAACCTTGGGTGTCGACAGGTTTTGAAATTAAATTAAAACGAGCATCCATCCATAGTGCTTCATAGAATATTGCAACTTCCAATTATATTGTTTCTGTCACGAGTCGAACTAAATGTCATCGAAACTAATACATAAAACATAAATATTGGCAGTAAACATTTAGAGCTTATTTTTTTCTACAATGGGGATCCAGGGGGATATAGGGATATAGGGTTATATTTATACAAGGAGCAGTCAAAGCCCTTTGATGACTATCGACGCCTATAAACATCCGCATAATTCTCTCTCTTCCCTCTAATAGGCCATCATTATATTGGGGCACATTGTGTTGTCACAGAGCTTTTCCAGCGGACCTGGTACTGGAAAACTACGTTCATAATAGTCTCCGACTGCTCGTTTGCCCCTATTCTATTGATAAGTTTCATTGACAAGACATATTCATATTTTTCTTATACTAAGAAGACTCCTTGCTTTGTTTATGTGATATTGTCATCTGTAATTATTGTAAAGACCATTATCCCTACGCCGAAGTTGTACCTATTTACTCATGTAAATAGGTAAATATTTATTCATATAAATATTTATTAATATCCAAACACAACTGGTAGCTAATTATTCATTATATTCGATTTCGACATCGACCAATCTTGGTACCATCAATAAAAGAAATAATTCATAGAATGTATGAATACATAACCAAACATTAAATTAGAAGACAAAAACACAAATGTTTCAAAAATAATATTTTAACAAAGCATAAAATACATTATACGCTCGAAAAACATTGATATCTTTCTAACGCAGTCGGGTATGCATAGAAAACATGTGTACAATTAAGCAATCAACACCAGATGTGTGTTCCACCAAACCATTTATTTAGCCAATTCAGAAGTGTCTCTTTTCACCACAAAATCATTTATCCTTAAATACAGGGTCAAACTTATAATCCAGAAGATAGTACCCCTTTTTCCTGCTGTATCCGGATTTGTATACACTTATTGATATCTTAAGTTTACGCGAAAGTTAGTAATTACAATAGTTACTTTTACGGATTTCACCGCGGGTTATTTAATTAGCCCGACGTTTCAGAACGGGTGTTGGATGCTAAAGCTTCTGAGACGTCGATCTAGTTAAATAATGAAATTAACCGCGATAAGTCCGTACAAATAGTTTTAATGTAATTTGTATACCTGCTTATTCCATGCAGTAGCCACTGAAACTGGTTCTGGCTACTGCAGAATAACTGCAGGACAATACGCGCTCAGATCATCTCATGACCGCCTCGAGCCCTCGGCGCACGATTGTAACTTAGTTAAGTATTCCGAGAGCAGATGCTAATCAGCTGTCTCCGGTCTCGTCAGATTATGCTGGGTATCCTTTTTTTTCTTTTGTTACCGCGAATAAAGTTTTATTTCTTGTTGCCTTGGTGCACTTTTGATTGTCGTTTCCTCACATAACTTGCGATACTTGAATGCGCTATTTTAAAATGTTTAAAGTAAATGTTACTTAGTTTGAATGAATACTAAATTATTCTTGGTTCTTAAAGGAACCCAGATCAGGAATTTAATTTATACTTGTTATAAAACAAAGACACTAAAAGCTGTAGAGGATTTTCTCAAAATGTTGTGAATAGATAATCATGACATGACATTTCATTTCACCAATGTGTAGAGCAATTATCGAGGAACTTTATATGCTATGATAATAATAGTTAGGTTAGCTGGTACAAACACTCTCATATCGGGATGCCTCCCTCCCATCTGCGGGAGAGGGGGGGGGGGTCGGTCCCTCTTTCGATAATAAAACTAGCGTCGTCGCCAGTCGAGCACTCATAGCAATCCGGTGAAGCTGTGTCGGGCTTCTCTACACTTGCACTCCATAAATACAGGTCCGAAGAAAATGCTGTCACTACTCTACAGTGGTAATCCAATTCGACCGCATTAGAATATTGTTCTGAGAAATAAAATAATGCACTTCTTGAGGATTAAAAAAGAAAAGGTATAAATCGACATTTGCATAATATGTTATGGAGTGTGAGCCTTACATCATTGAAGGAATTTGCTTTATCCAGTGTCGAATATAAATGATTAAAGCAGGAAACCGATGGAGTGACTTGGTTACAAACGGCATTATTATATCTTCTCCGAGAAAAAGGTGATGGCTAATGCCAATGACAATAAATGTTATTCACAAATCAGATTTGTTCTACAATATAGCAAATACTTAATTTAAGTTGACTTAGTAAATGGAGAAAGTAAAAACAGGAAAGCAAAAAGATTAATGGTGGAACCGAAGAGCTGCATCTTTCTCCCGGCACAAAGTTTGAAAGAAAAATCGTGAAAGTAACGAAACAATGAAAAGCATACAATAAATGGACACAATTTGTAATCACGCTTGTATAAAAATCACTTTCATTCGTTTTTATACTACTTAACCACCACTATATTTAACCAACGAAATCGAAAACCAAAAGAGTTGAGCTTGAATGATTCTTATTTAGTAATTTTTATTTACATAGAAAGTGGATATATTTGTTTCTGCTACGGCGGGACCAAGAACAGCGACTTTAGACGTAATTTTACTAGACCAATAGAGAAATAGTGATAGGGGAGAACGGGGAACTATCATCTTGTCCATCCATATTATTAATTCTAATTTTAGCTCTGTGTCACATTAAGGAACAAATTAGTTCTATTGTTTACCTCAATGTCACTCCGTCGTCGTCAACCTGAGCCTCAAATAGCTACTTCCTTCAATTGTTGCGAACATAAATATAGTACTAAGTCCTGGCCTAGCCTCAGTTTCGCACACCGTCAGGTTGACTTAGCAGTCAGTAGGTTGATTGTGTTGTCAGATGTACGAAACTGAAGTTCGAAGTGGTGATCACGTTATTCTTGAGTTAGTTTTAATTTGTCCGTTTGATTATGACTATACTTCAAATGATTATCAAGTGTATCAACTATACATATTATATATCTAAAGAGAAGTATGTACATATTCGAAATTGAATTGAATTATTTTAGTTTTTAGAATTTATGTCTTGTCTGAATTGACCGCGCTCATCGTGATATTGATACAAACTTTATTGATCTGTTGTCAGAGGCTGTAAAAACTAGTGGTTCCCTTGGGATAGATTTTGTGCGGGTAAAACTGCGGGACATCTAGTATTTTAATTGTTATTTTTGGTGTAATGCCCGTTGAAAGCGCTTTACGTCCAATTAAATATGAGCCAAATAATCTACTTTGTCATAACCATCTTCAACTCCTGGACACATGACTTATTACAATTTTATTAATACGCGCAGACGGCCGATGCTCTTAATAAAACTAGGAATTACAAAAAGGGCTGTAAAGATTATTAGCCCAAGTGGATCCATCACTGCATAACACACATTTATTACCACTAACAAGTATTCTATTCCACATTTTTTAATCAGATTCACGCATCATTCAATCATAACATCATTAATCATAATCATACTTAGCAATAAGGTCAAAATAAGAATCAAGATTATCTTTTTTTAAATCAGCATTCGAACGAATCTCGAATAAAAGTATCCAATGCATGTACACAATAGAATTGCAGTGTTCAAACCGCAGAGTAAAACACGAATACTTAACGAACCGGTTTTATATTTCTCAAGTCACCTCGACACTGTTGCGATCTTCCCATGGTGCATGTAGGTTATAGGATCAACTGCCAATATTCAACCACCGACGGAAGGAACAACTTACGAGATCATTCGAGGTCAATTACTACATTGAAGTCCAGACGCCAATTCTTTTTTCCTGTACGGCACGATTCGTTTTTTTGTTACGAAAATAGCGGCTCATACATACCCACGATAAGAGATAAGAAATACGACTTCCATGTGAAAGATTTTACCCTTTAAATAACCCAATTTTTTTCTTCATAATCATTTTTGTGCTAGCGATCCGCCCGGCTTCGCTCGGAAAAACAGTGGCAGGATTGTTACTTTCACAAATCCTTTGGGAATTTCTTACACCATTGGCAATGCATTGGTATGTGGTTTTGGCTCCTGGCTACTGCTCCGAATACCCTCCCTACTGGCGAGCTTTCCATGTTCAGGTGCTCCGGATACTTCAGGTTAGCCTTCTCGCTTCTATTGCTATAACCTGAAGATGATATTTCCTAATAGGATTAGGGATTAATGCATCAAGATTATAGTTGCATCCCGCGGTTTCATTTAAATATCCAAACTATTTCATCGCCTTAGGTGTAAAGTTTTCAAAAATCTTTTCGTAGCAGATACCTCTGCTCGCTTCTGCATCTTCTACCAAATTTTTGCCGGGGTTATATATTAGTTATTCGAGTACCAGCTGCGGTCAATTTTTAAACCCCGATGTTCTAAGTCCACTACCGTGCGTTTCTAGTGTAACCTTCCACACACAACAACCCTGTGGAACCTTAGTATTTCTAATGCGATACGAGTTGAAAAAGTAACATTGGCACACCTCAAACGCTGGCACGGCGCCTATCAGATCTCTGATTTGTCAGTTGTCTAAGGGCAGGGGCAGGCATATGCTCGTCTGCCTCCTGTTCTACATAACGCCTATGTCATACTTTTTATGATCTACGTCTTTTTTGGCTTGGCATAAAAAAAAAACAAATTTCAGCTTGGTCTTACTACTATTCAGATGTCCATCGATCAGTGATCGTGCAGTCAGTCGGACATGTTATTCTATACGTACATACCTAGTACACACACACTTAGAGTTAGATAACCATTGATCTCTCAGGTATGGAATGACATCTTGTATTTTATATATTGAGTAACAAATGTGAGACGGAACTATTGAGAATATTCTATTTCATTTTCATTTGATTGTGTGATGTTTTCAATTTCCCACCAGAAATTAAAACATTACATACATGATAATTTATAGCCGTTGAATATAATCAACTAGCGCTCGGCCCGGCTAGGCGTGTTTAATAGGGGCTAAAACCTTCCTCGGGAATCGGTTTATACTGGGTGAAAACCGCATGAAAGACTATTAAGACAGCTTTTGTGTTTTATAATATGTATAAATGTTATATTTTTTTATAGCATAAGGGGGCAAACGAACAATCGGAACCTTTTGATAACTACCGATGGACATTTACGCAGATGCCTTGCCCTCCTATCATCCCCTCCCAATGGGCCACCGGCTGCTAACAAACCGCACGAACCGCGACTTTACGCCGGTATCAAATGATTAATTTAACATTTCAATATCATCATTATCAGCAATCATTCGTTTCAAGTTAGGATTATTATTTTAGGCCCACTGTCAGTCTGTCTACCTTATATGTTATAACATTGCAAACGCGAAAGTTTCTTATATTTTCTTGTCAGATAAATTGTTTTAAGCTTTCGCGATTTGTTTTCACACATTACATCATATACATACTGTAACCGGGACTTAATCGCGTGCTAATTTAATCGAAGTATTTACCTCGACCCTCGACGTTTCGGCCATATTACAAGGGTCGTTATTATCTTTTTTTTATAGTATAGGAGTTGCCCTACTTTCCATCTCCCCCCTCCAATGGGTCAATAAAAATGTATGTGGTTGAATTGTGACACAAATATAGATTAAAATCTGGAATAACATAAAATACTTTAGCAATTCCTCTCTAATTTTACGCTGGAGAACCCGAGAGGCGCAGCTAGGTGACGGACGATGTCAGTAGAGGAAGGGTGGGGGCTGGTTATCTTCATACTTCGTACGGTTGTCATTATCAACCAAGTCATAAAATGCTGATGAAAACAATACAACAAAATTATGAATTATCTCGGTTTGTGTAGAATATTTTAAGATCGGCCGGCTTACGTTCACGGGAATGGCGTGATATGAGACCTTTCTTATAGTACAGAAGATTAGACAGGCAGTCGAGTTTCATAGACATCCATATAATGATATATAGACGTATCGCACTCCTCTGGTCCCTCACAAACCGTACCAAACCTGATGACGTAGCTGTGTTCGTGGAGGCATCGTGTCAGCATGAGATAGAGATTCACGGGCTGGCCTCGCCTCAATTCGAACAGGACGTCCGTTTGACGTCAAATGATGTCACAAAGCCACTGGAATTACGCGATCACCGTCATTTAAAGGACACCGTCTGGGTGTATCATTATGGTATACTGAGAGTAATTTCATCAGAATGAGTAGTGACATTTACGTAACCTTAAGAAATAATCGGGATTAGGTGATTCACAAATGATATTTGCACGTATGACTGCCGGTGAGACCTTGTAACAGAGACCAGTACGTTTCATCATCATCATCAGCTCTTGTCGGCCCACAGCTGGACGCAGGCCTCTCTCAATGAACGTCAAGACGACCGATCTCCTGCTACTCGCATTCATCCATATCTCATAAGTACGTATGTAACATAAAAATCTGAGGACTTACCACATCATGTTAGCCTAGCCACTGAGTTAAGTGATAGTAATCTATAAACTTGTCACAAAAAAAATGGGCTAGATTTATTTTAATTTTATTGTTGACGCGGGGAAACCCATTTACCCGTACCATCGGCTCTGGGTTGGACAACGTATGGGGCACGACAAACCCATTAAAACCACCGCGAGTGCCATCAGTGCCGCCATTGGTGTGGTGCCCCCGAGCTATGAATCATCAGGCTCACCTCGACGGGCAGTCTGTCCACTGAGGGACCGACGCCACCTCCGCATTGGTATAGCCCCGCCACGGGACATCCCCACCAAATCCGCGATATTGCAATGGGGTGAGGTACCTATCTTCTTCTCTTGCGCATGAAGGCCTCCGAGCTACTGAGCCTCACCCGAAACTACGAGGCTTGAGCATTAGCGGGGACGTTAGCCTACGCCTGGACTAAGTACCGTAAGGACTTGTGTTACTAGTCAATAGAAATTCTCTAATATATATTTAAATTTCAAACCATAGATAATATAATACTAGTATAGAATATAGGTAATTTCTTGCATTTCTGCAGGCCATTCATGATGGGCGGGATTTGAACCCACGACGCTCTGGCGCATCACGCGTGTTCTACTCGATACATTACCACTGCACCAGTCGGACGTCCATGTATGGTGGTTAAATTTATGATGCTATAAACTTCACATTTTATTGATCGCCACCGATATATGACAAAATATTACGATTATGTAATGGAAATATTTAAATGTAAATATATTATGCTAAGGATCTTTGCTTGCATTGGCCAAAAATGATAATTTCTTAAATATTACTTTGAAATTATACATTATTATATTTGCCTATGAAACCACCGTGGGACACTTTGGACCCCAGTACCAAAAGGCACGTAAAAATTACTAATAAGGTTTTCACCGTGACACTGGAGAAGAGAGGTAACGGAAAGCAAGGAGTTGCCCGAGCGTCTAGCCAGGAGGAGGGAGATTCGCAACTTCAGAGGGTACGCTAAAATGTATTTCAGCAATACATTCAATTTAATGTTTTACTTTCTTTATGTACATCTAAATTATTTAGTATCAATGGTAGGGTCCATTAATATTGTGATGTACGGGGATTTTCAAAGGTCAATCCTTTCGTAACGTTGTACATGGCAGAGCCAAGATATAAATGTAAATCTCATTATTTTGTAAGTGTGGTCGTCGTGCGTTGAATGTGCTTCGACAATTTTCTGTACAAAGTTTAAGTCTCATCAACATGAAACTCTAACGTTACACTTATAACTCTCAATGTATTCTTACTCTGTTGAGACCTGTGCATGGTTTTTATTATAAGAAATAGGTGTGGTACTATTTCTTGAGTTGGGTGACCATGGACACCCAACTCGAGAAATAAAATAAAATTCAGTATAATAATTCTTGTCATATTCGTGCTGTCATTGCCACATACTTGGATAAATTACAAGAGCCATGAAATCGAAGCATTTCATATTTCAACAATAAGTTTATAATATCTACAACTTCTGCTTAAAACCTTTCCCATCTCGCTTCGAGCTTGTACGTCGTGAGGGTCTTCAGGGAAATACTTTTAAGGAAAACCAGCTTTATCGGTCCCGACTTAAAATTGTTTTTCGCTTGTCCAGAACATAGTTTTACTGTTGGCATACAAAGTAGCCAAACCTTGCTGTCGAATTTTATATCCTATTCGTATCTGTAACCTCTAAAACTGGTTATAAGTTATTTACCGTATATCAATTACTTAAATATTGTATTGTCGCAGTCGGATTGTCTAAATCGCCGTTTTTCATTACGGCTAGCAATTTTCAAAAACAGGGCCGTTTTGTTTTGAGGCGGGCGAACGGTTAGCCGGATCGGATAGAAAGTGTTTGGCGTTAAATGTTATTGGTAATGGCTGGCTGTATTATAATACGCCGAATTATACAATACGACTATGACATATATGCATATTGAGATGACTATAACATATATGCAGAGAGAGTGTGATATAAAATATGAATTATGGACATTCGTGATTCATCTAAAATACGATTTTTTTGACTCTGTAGGAACCGCCTGGTATAAGGGTACCACTGATAAGTATTTACACCGATGTAAAATGACACCTACGGCGTCGCGTTTCGTGCGGTTTGTGAGTAGCCGGTGGCCCAGGAGGGCAACGCATCAGCATAATTATGCTGATGTTCATGGGCGTGGGTAGTCGTCGAAACCCGATTGTTCGTTTGTCTCTGTATACTATAAAAATAAGTTAAATTACTAAAGTATAATGTTATTACCGTGATATATGGTTTATAAAGGAATCCGGGTGCGACAAGAAATCTGTTGCCTTGGCCTTCATTGATTGAGGCACAAGGTCAGCACTGGAGAGATGCCTATAGACCTGGAATGAAAAGTACAACACTTGCGAGATACTTGCAAGAAGCGTACTCGCGGTGCCTAAGTTCATTATCTCTTTGATCACGCGTTACATTGCAAAATGTTACTTGCATATTGTAAACGCCTGTGGTTTTACTGCAATATTAGCAAATTCGCACAGATCAAATGCAGGGACAGCCGGCCCATTACTTTTTAAACACACATATTTGACAGTGAGTTCTCACCAACTTCTGTCTTGGTTTCTCTCTGTTTTATTCTGGTTTTTCTTTTTAATTTATAATGGTTTTTTTTTTTTCTAAAATTGTGATCAGATATTAGCTAGCTACTGCTAACATTAATTACTATCTGGAAGCTACTGCTTCCAAATAGTAATAACTTGTAAAGTGAATCAAATGCCTACGATATCTGGCAAGATGAGTGATGAGAGAGACTAGCATCACGCTGTGCTAGTTCCACACTATTATTATTCTATTATACTATTATATGTAAGTGGACGTATCATCCGGCGTTGCAGCAGATTTGGGCCTACACGACCGGGGAGGTACATATAGCTCACATGATACCGCCGTAAACTGATAGTTTAGCTCTTCGCGTTTTGTGCGCCATTGGAAGGGAGGAGGAAAGGAGGGCAACGACTCAGCGTATCGTGCGGACGTTATGGGCGTCAGTACAGATCGAGGGACTCCGATTGCTCGTTTGTGCCTGAATAATATAAAAAGGAAATACTGACAGACGTTGCTCTCACCGGCAACAACCTATCAACAACAATAAACTACCTTTACATATGTGTGTCTGTACGTTGCAATAGTATAAAATCATTATGGCGACATGACACCAACTAAAGAAAAATGCACTAGATACATGAAGCAAAAACGATAAGACCTTCACTCAAAGGGTCCAGTTATTTTAACTGTTTATATATGCACATCTTACTTGTTTGGACGTAGTAACTGCCGCCAATCCAGGCCACAGATAAATTAGCTGCCATCTTGAATTAAGTGACATTTTCTTTTTTAATTTTATAAAATTTATGTTCAACACGGGCAGCAGAACTGGAACATTTTTGTTATGTAATCTGTGACATAATGTTAAGCTCGAACGTTTATAACTATATGATGCAAATTTAACTGTGTTATCACACCGATTTTAAGGCCATATGTATGTTTGATATAGAACTGAGTGTATAGTTCGGTTTTCGAAATTTGAAATCGATTTTTATAATTTTAATGTAGTGTATTAATCTCTAAGTGGTTTTTGATCATGCCTCTTAAATGTCACGGTCAAATCTAGAGTCGTCCGATATTCGATAATATATAATAAATTCGATAATAGAGGCGTGTTGACGTTTGTTGACCTCGTTTTCGTAACGCTCTCTTCACACAATCATCAGCCTTACTCCCCCAAGCCAAGTCACAATCTCGGTAAAGTTGTAAGGCATTTACAACTTGAAAGTAACTACAGAAACCTATTCCTCTATTTAAATTCAATAACTTTTCTGTGTAGGTACAAGTAGGCAAACGGCTGAACCTAACGTAAACCATCAAGCCCAGAGAAACAGAGACAATTCCAAATTCGAATCTAGGCAAATTTCCAGCCAGCGAAAAACCCAATGTGAAAAAAACGTAACATTATTTGCTAACATTCAATTTAATTCGACCGTTATGAAACACCACGGAATCACGTACGTTCCTTGCATTTGTCATAAAAAATATGAAATACTGTGTATACGTGTCAACTCCTATTTAGGACTGTTACGTAACACGAAGACGCGTGAGAGAACTCAAAATAGGATCCGAGTAACGTAATTCCGCAGTGCATATTAAAATTTGTGCTTATAATTTCACTGTGTCTTCACCTGTTATTTTTCTTGTACGTGTACCTGTTAGTTTTACTACTGTAAAATACTAAGAATCGTTTTATCTTATGTCCTTCGATTGCATAATATAGCCACGATCGGGTCTCTTACTCAGAACATCTTGCTCGTGAACCATCATCCGGTCTTCCCTTACGTGGCCTCCATTTCAAAAATTTCTTGACCCACCGGCCTTGAACATGTAGCATTGTCACCTATTTTGGTATTAAAAAGATATTGTTCTGCGACTATAATCTGCATAAATTATTTAGAAAGGTTTCATGTGACCTTGTATACAAACGCACTGGTTGCGTAAGTCCACGAATTGAGATACGCATAACATAAAGCGAGTGATCGTTTTCTTAAGCGTTTGCGCGTTTGATCCTGCTATAATTACTTCGTATTATCTTACTAATATTATACAAGAGGCTTTTTGTGGATAAAGATTTTTTCTTCTTGCTCGTTTACGTAAAAAATACTCACCAGATCCGTATGATTTTACAAAGTTATAACTACAGGCGCGACTGGGTACGACTGGTGTGTCATTTTCGTCAATGTACTTAGTACTCGATTCTCAACAAAATTCTGTAATAAAAAAGTTTATTTTTACCAAAACATCCTAGTAAATGCTAAATCCATTGATATATTAGCAATGACGCTCGCGCCATTGACAAGAGGGCATAGCGTCACCACTGTGACGTCACTATACAACACGATCAACGGTGACCATAATATGCGATTTTAGTCGCTTTACGTTTTCTTCGAAGTTACGTCATATATTTTTAATATATATAT
>JAFELO010000614.1:0-33227 GCA_017140195.1 Eumaeus atala | reverse complement strand
ATACTAAATATAATGTTTTACATATATGAGTGATAAAAATGTCTCACCAATTACGTGGTTTTGATATTAAGTTTGTAGTGTCAAAACCAATTTAAGTAGGTACTGAAATCACTATCGTCATCAGTACTTTGTTTTAATCCATTTTTAAGAAATGAATCTTTTGAATTTTCTGGTATTGTCATTTTGTTCGATAATAACATGAGTGGTATTTAATTTGATGTACAATTTGACTAGATTGTTCACCAAACTCAGGCAGGTGGTGCTAAAGGAAAGGTTAATAAACTATTTGGATACTTGCTACTGGCGAAAGATACTAGTAGTAAAGCGACTACTAGTGGACCTAAAACTATAATTTCGCCACATACTAGTAAACAATTTGATGGAGAATCTTTCTTCGCTTGTATGTATATCACATACCCATAGCACGCCTAAAGCATCTCTTACAACATTTACTTACTACATCATATCATGCAGACATATTTTGAAATCTCATTTCATAATGTTTAAACACGTCTTTTATTTTGCAAAATAACATTATTTCACCAAAAAACGATTTTCATTGCAAAATATTGCAATATAACAATTTTATAATATGGCGCCAATACGTACGTAAGTGTCATGGCGTCTGCTTTGACGTTTCTTATAAATGAATGAATATGGATATAATGTATAAGTAGATAGAGTACGGAGGCCAGGCTAAAACGCGACTGTCTAAGTAGAAAGAGACAAAAGACATTCTCTGTCTCTCTCTTTTTTAATTTACTTTTTCTGCACAATGCGCATGCGTCATAAGATAGAAAAGAAAGTATGCCTTCTCGTCTTCCCTCTCTTTTCACCTAGACGGGCAGGCGCCGTCATACAACTGCTATGGCATGCCATCTCTATCTACATTAACTTTATGACGTCGAATCACTTTTCAAGAAGAGTACGAGTAAAACGGCGATGACTTCTCTCATACGCTACGATTTATGTTTCAGTAAACATGGGTGATCTCAGTATTTTACACTTTTATTACAATGAGAATATTATTAATCTTATGTTTATATTTAAACCGGACGATTGTTCTCTGATTGGTTTCATTAGATCATTGGTTTCTGGTGATTGACTCTCAACATTCACTCTTCGATAGCATATTTTATTTATTATTCTTATAAATTGTTCTTACTACTCTATATATGTTCATACAATTACCACTACGTAACAGCAATATGTAGGATATTTTGGTATAAAGCACGAATTCATAATAGCCCATTGATAAAGTTTATCTTCGCCTGCACTTTATTTAAGCCTCTAATAAAGGAGCGAAGAAGCGTATAGTGTCATGTCACGCGATATGTCGCGATACATCGAATCATATATATGTGTCTGACTGCTTTTTTACTCCAGGTAATTTCCTCATGTTCACCAGAGGGCATGTCATGCAACTCATGTAAATGATTCCACTAATTGCGACGTCTCTAGAAATATTCGTATGTCCGCTATTTATAAGTGAATGCGAGGCTTTTGAGTTCAAACATGTCACGTCGCTCCGCGCTTCTAAATCACAGTTCTTAGGTTTATTGCTAAGCATACGGATAAAGCTAACGTACACATTTACTTTGGCAATGTAAACATCCTTCTGGTGTATCAATATTATTATACCTAAGGGTTCTCGAACGGAATGAAAGCATCTAAACTGATTAGCAGGTTGTTATAACAACCTAAGGCCTTTGAAATGCATGACTACGTAGTTCAACCATACGTACAAGTTTTTATAAATACGTGACGTTACCTACCTACTAAAACAAAACTGTTGCTCTAAGTAATACAAGTTGAAGGTGTAATTGAAAGATTTTGTGTTCATAACGGTATCCAAATGTAAAACCTCCATAATTTAGGAACCTTTCTCTTAATTTAAGCAGAATACGTGTGTTAGAACAGCAGACACGACCGGAGACGTACTTCTCACTCACATGACAATACCACAAAGTGGGTGCTGTCGCGTCTTGTACAGTTTTTGAGACTCTGTAGTTGTGGACCACCGGAGGGGAAAAGAAAAGAGCAACACGTCTACTTCATAATTATTTGGATGTCTAGATACTCAGCCTGTTCCTATGCCTTTCTTTTACGCAGGGGAAGTCTTCGAAAGTTACCCGGAGCCATTAGCCGGAGCCGGAGGTTATGTGGCATTTTACTCATCAAAACCCCTGCGGTGACTGGTCTTGGTACCATAGAAGGGCTGCGGGAACTCGAGAATAACTACATCAGCTGCCTCTCTGCAAGCCTTGCTTAAAGCTTTTTTTAGGATGTCTATACGGAGTATCTTCTGCACTAATCTGGGGTTGGATAGATACCTACATGTGGAGCCCCTACTCGACATGTCTATTACCCCAAGGAAGCCCTATTTATTGTGACCCTGGCGCGGGGGCCTGTGCCTACATTATAAAATGCACGGCATAGTAAGCACATACTGAGAACTGACCTCTTTTTTGCAGTATTCATTGCCTAATACAATTTGTAAGCGGTTTTTAATAAATTACAACTAGGAAATACAATTTTGTTGCTTAATTCTAATACCGTGTTATAACTTCTCTTTCGTTGTTTTTTACACCCGGAAACCTACAATGAATATTCAAGTGAGCTCACGTTCGGTTTCCGAACTCTAAATATTTTCCTCGCCGCAGCGCTGGAGGTCGCTTGTCTCCATTTGCTAATGGAGGAGATGCTCCAGAACTAAAGTGACCAAACGTAACATTTTGTAGCGGACAGTCACTTTTTTACATTTCTTTGTATACCGTTCGATGTACCTTAAAAAGTATGTAATTTTATTACTAAAACATGTGTCAATGTATTTAATTACTACAGTAGTTAAACTTAAAATTAGAACTGACACTCAATGGTTATCTTACCAGTCATAATGTAGAGTAAACTATGTAGCATACTAATAATATGTTAAAACTTCTAATTAATTCTATTTCGATGTGAAAACGACTTGTATTAATGTATAAAAATCGCAACGAAACCCGTTAAAAAAGTCGAAACGAGTCAAAATAATGGTCACCTTTTCCGAAGCTAACCTCGCCCAGCTAACACGCGCTCGCTAAACGACCAGTTGGACGTATTTCCGCGATATTTGATTATGTCTGACGCGCTAAATATTCATGCAAACCTCATTTAAGCATTGGCCAAGATACGATCTCCGTTTCCGCCGCTCCGCTAACTTTGGATGCAAGGATCACCACCGTAGGTGTTCATTGATCCAGTATTGGACGAATAAGGGCTGATGATGATGAAGTCGGATTTTGAAGGACATGATTACTGAAAGCGGACAACTTGTATATCCTACTAGTACTATAAATACGACAGTTTGTGTGTATTTTCTGTCATCCTTTGACGCTAAAAATTACTGAAATTATTTGGACACAATTTTGCTTAAATTATATCTAGAAAAAATTAATAGGAATAGGTTTTACACAAGCGAAACCGCGGGACTTAGCAGCTAGTGATTGTATATATTTAAGCAGCTAGTGATTGTATATTATTTAACGACTAATGTCTATGTATGCATACCTGCATGATGTGCGTATACATGTCCATGCGTATGTAGACAAATGCATAAACAGCCATAATAGAAATAGAAAAAACTTTAAGTAATTAAATTACACTGGCATACATTTTTATATTACTTTACTTAAATCAATTAGAAACAACCACAACATGACAAGAAAAGAAAAAAAGTAACTAAAAAATAGGATAATTCATGAAATTCAATATTTGTGATACGATTTCCGCAAACGCCTCATTATAACAACTGATAGTATTCGTAATTTATTTTCAAGCCAACCCGGATGTTATACAATAGCTTAATATTTCTTAAGGGTTATTACTCAAGGTTACACTTCGCTTGTAGTACAGTCAGCATCAAAACGCATTTAATACATATGAATATTGTCTCATCTGTAATAGAAGAATTATCGGACTGTAAATATAACAACCCTTCATAGCATATATATAGAAATGTACACGCATACACAAATGCTCTCTAAAAACGTTACCCCCTATCTGTATATTTAGCGGTGCGTATAGCGGGGAAACCGAAATCTTCTAATCAGAGGTTTAATCATGACCAGTGTTTCTAGTGTTAAGGCCGTGGAGCTGTTGAGCAAATTGCCCCTTTTTTCATTCATTTTGTATATCTTGATTTTACAGCTGCTTTTCATGCTGACTGTACTTTTGTTACAAAACGCTAAAGCGTGCGATTTGGTCACGTGTGGTAGTCGGGAGTTTTTGCCGATTTGCAGATATTGCTACGACTATTACAAGGTCGTTTTCAAAATGTTTATTTGTTAAACATCTCAATATTACGTTTTTCTGTACGTGCTATTTTCGCTTACGCAGCAGTATGTAGAATCTACAGTGGCCACATGAAATTAGAGATATATATGTTTGTGGGGTACAATATAAAAATAGAGATGGTGGTAGAGTCATTATTGTAATAGAGCCGGGTGGGGGCAACGACGTCAGCACTCAAAAGTGACTATCAATCAGTACAGGTCAGTACCTGTTCTACTCCTACTACTTACTTGATGTTATAAATGTGAAAGTTTGTATGTTTGTATATTTCGTATGTTTTTCATATACACAAAAACTACTGATCGGATTTGAATGAAGTTTGGCACAGATACGTAATCTATAGATTACAATCTGGTATAACAAAAAGACCTACTTTGTATCCGAAACATGGATGGTGAGGACAGACTTTACGCGGGTAAAACTGTAGCGCATGGCGGGGCTACGGAAAAATATTATATTATGATAATAATAAAAATATCTATCTTTGCAACTTATTTTTGTAATTAAATAATATCTGCTCCTATCACACCACGCCTAGCCCCTTTTTTTTGTTCACGAGGGGAAACGCATTTACGCGCCTTCACTGGCCCTGGGTGAGGTCCAGTGGTGTGTGGGGCTCGCGGCACATTATATAGTGCCGAATACCCACAAAAACCACCGCGAGTGCCACCAGTGCCACCTTTGATGAGGTGCCCCGGAACAACAAATCATCAGGGCACCTCGACGGCAAGTCAGCCCCCGAAGAGACCGACGCCACCTCCACAGATGGGGTTGTCCCTTACCGCAGGACAACCCCACCGACTTTGGGACAGTGCAATAGGGTGAGGTTCCCATCCTCGCCCCTTGCCCCGTGCGCAAAAGCGCCGCCACTTTTTACTCTTTTGTCCCCTCTTCTTATAAGAGGGGTACAAAGAGCGGCACCTCCTCCCGCTCTTTAGTCCCCTCTTCTTATAGGAGGGGTACTAAGAGCCGCCATCTCCTCGGTTCAATTGGCTTGGCCCAAGGTGTCTCGGATAACCCCAGGCTACTGAGCCCCACCGCCACGACAGGGCTTGAACCATGGTGGGGACCACTCCTAGCCCTGTGCAAAGTACTGTAAGCACTTGTGTTACAGGTGCTAGACAAAGGAAATGTATTTAATTACTATAAATATATGTTTTGTAACAACAAATACTGCAGTAAAGTAAAGCTGCGAGATAATTGCGAGTTACGCGGCAGCTGCCGACTGCCTGAGAGTAATGCGTGTCAATAATATAGATCAGTCATCAGGTAAGCGGCAACTGGCAACCGGTGAGCAACATTGACCGACATACGGTTACATAAACGCCGTCTAACATCATTGCACAATATCATCTGATCAATTTATGTTAAGAATATGTTTTAATTTCGCTTCAACCGGTGCCCTCGCCTCACTCGTACTTCGAAATACATTTCGTAATTTTGTATTTTTTTTTAACGACGTTTTGAATAACGTGTAGCTTTCGGCAATAAAACACTTTTTACCTTTTTATGATTAACTAGCACTCCGTCCCGATTTCACGAAATATGGCAACAATTCATCGATTTCCAAAAGGATAAAATTATGAATTCTAATTTCGTCCTTGTAAACATTACACGTTACCATGACAACAATTTAATTAATGACAGAACTACGTCTATCGGGACAACTAGTTGTCAATCATTTCTGTAGCTAAATAAGGGGTCACTTTGAAATTTTTTTTCATGCTATGGTTACATTATCGAAGTTTTCATAATGATCAAAACGCTTTATAAGGTTATATAGCATATGTTCATCAATGATAATGTCTAATGGTAAAATATTTTTTAAGTTTTTGGAACCTGTTCTATGCAAGAAAACAAACAAACTGTCAATTATTTCCTTTTCATAACATCAGTATAGACAAAGATCAACACTTTCACTGAGAACTGCCAACTGGTAACCCTAGTAAGTAACAAACGCCTAACTGGTAACCCTAGTAAGTAACAAACGCCTAACTGGTAACCCTAGTAAGTAACAAACGCCTAACTGGTAACCCTAGTATCTTAGTACTTACCTAGTTGTGTTTATACATCTGGTGCACCAGCTGCGGCATTCGATACCACTGTATTAGTCTGTCATCAAAGAAATAATTTCTACCGTTATTCATATTAAAATTTTCTTTTTCGCGCATTTGGTCACTATATCACCTGGAACGTGACCACGTGATGATGGACTCTATCACCGGCGAAGTTGTCACTTCGACAATGTAGCTTGGGTAGGAGACTCACCCATCCACAGTTCCAAAGAAGTGAGTGAATAATTTCTTCTATCTGATGTTTCTTAAATTCAAAATACTTAATAATTGTAAACATTTAAGGGAAGCGCAAAGTCAAATATTTTATATATCATAGAATTGGAGCCGGTCGACCACCAGCTCCAAAACTAAGCTAAGTAGAATCGAAGACGTTTGTCTTCGATTCTACTTATACGAACAGCGTAGGTAGCGTTTTCAAGTGCGTCGGCCACACGCACCTGCCACGGACGTTGTGTCGTGAATGTCAAGAGCGGGCCGTCGTCACACGGAGTTCACCCACGACATTCATACATCATACGCCTACAATAATGTGTGCAGCTGAGGACACGTCACCACCTAGCCACAATATCGGTCGAGACATAGGCTGGCTTTCAATTAATACCGAATCCGACTTCGGCCAATTGTTCTCGCATCTTTATGTGACTTCTGTACACGTAATGGACGTCGTGGTCCCTCGGCGTTCGACCAGAACATCGACTCGACCGAATATTAAGAGGTTTTAAACGCATTTTAATCACAGCGCACGGCAGTTTAGAAAAACACATACAAAGAAGGAACAATGAAACAAACGAACAAATGGAAAAAACGACAGAATTTCTTTTTTGCCATGGTCTTGTGGCCCTGAGGCCAATACGGCTGCATTGGTTGCATAACTTTCACATTTATAATGCCCGTAACATTGTTTCTCAATCATACAAATTACAAGTGTGACCAAAAAAAAAGGATTTTCCCGGAATATGACACACTGACAACGGTCTCAACAAAGATGTGTGTATGTATTTCTTTGCAACTTTGCTCTGGCACTAGCACAGTACTTTGTCGCACTTATCAGGGGCATTAGAGTTGCAAAAGTGGTCATTTTAAAAGTCGTGTTGTTTTAAAACGTAATGTTATTTTTTTCTAAGTGTGCAACAATTTAACGAGATCTTACATGTGTTCCACTGGTCTAATGTGGCCCACTGCAGGGGAGGAGGAAAGGAGGGTAACGCATAACAATACGGATGTCTATGGGCGTCGGTAGTCATCAAAAGGCTCCAACTAGTCGTTTGTCCTCTACTATAAAAGAGTTATGACCGGGATGCACACACCATGCAATTTTTACAACCTTATTATCCGTGAGCTCCCTTTAAATATTTTCCACTAAGTCATTATTTAATTTTAGCTTTAATATATTGTATCCCGATGGAGGCCGTACCATGACCGTTTAATTCTCTAGTCTAGATAAGTATTAATAAATAAAGACAGTTCCTCCTTAATAAATGCAGACATGGTTAGCAGTTTTAGTAGGAGGTAGGGCCATGCTGCATTGCAGTCGGCACGTCCGGGGAGATACCACTCGCTCGCACGATACCGTCGTAAAGTAACAGCTATGCTTTCGCGTTTCGTGCGGTTAGTGAGTAGTCGGCGGCCCACCGGTGGTGTAAGGGAGGAGAAAAGGGGAGCTAGACTAGACAATAATGTGGATGGCTATGGGCGTCGGTAGTCGTTAATAGGCTTCGATTGCTCGTTCGTGCCCCTATACGACTGAAAAAAAAATATTTCTTGTCAGCAGCAGTCCTAATTTTGCAACTGTATACCAGCTTATGTATTTGCTCAAAACGTTCTTCTTTCGTATAGTTTATTTAGAGTTTAGTATTTTGAAAGTGAAATATCCTATTAGATAAATGCTCAACATTACCCTTTTCTGGCGCGGACGATTAATAATAGTAATGTCGTCCTAGCCGAACTTCGGCCACGGCGGCCATCTCTACAGAGACTGGCCAACTGCGCAGGACTACTATAGTGCTCAAGAGTATGCGCAGGCACAAGTTCACTCCCTGTTCACTCATTCCCCTATTCTGATCGGACAATACGACCGACCGGAGAGGAGTTAGACGGGAGACCGACGGATATACGTGCAGGAGGCACGGGGGTGTTACACCGCCATGTTCCTGCCTTGCGACTGTTACCAGAAATTGAAAAAATTGAAAAATCCCAATAACAACTTGGTCCGACCAGGGACTCGAACCCCCACGATTGTAGTTGAACGTGCTTTCCACTAGATCATGGGGCAGCATAATAACACAGCAATTGACTTTATAATTATCTTTCCAATATAGAACTGCTATTGTTTGGCACATGCGTACGTTAAGTAATTGGTTGTTACACCACGCAGTTTTAAGTACGATAAGATCAATTGTTCTCTACATTTTATCGAAGTTTTAACAACTTTCCGAATCGTGATCATAGCACTAATGACACAGTACCGAGTTTAAATCACATTGTAACACTCTATATCATTACAATAAAACTAATTTTATGGATTTTATCGCGATTTACGTAATTATTTAACTAGCCCGACGTTTCAGAAGCTTGTGGACGGGTGAAGGCCACCCGTGACCATAGTTGCTGTAAAGCTTCTGAAATGTCTAGTTAAATAATTAAATAAACCGCGACGTACGTAAAACTAGTTTTATTGTAATAACACGAACTTAAGATATCAACACATTATATTAATACGCGTATCGAAAGTTTTGGACCCCTTTCGACGAAAGCTTCGCGGACGGAGAGCTTGAAACTTGGCACGCTTATAGTTTAGTCGTAGGAGAAGTGCAAAACGCTAATACTTTTATATAATATACATCTAATTCATAACATTTTAATTCAATAAGACGTTACCCACATTACGGTATGCAAAATGTTAATGCACAATTTGTGACACTGTCAAGTACATAATGACGCAAGACATTTAGTTTCTTTACTATAAAAATATAAAAATGTTTTACATTCAAGTGGAAGCTATTTTAATAATTATGATCGAATTTCGGTGATCACTAGTCAATACAATTGACCAAATCGTATAGCATAGGAGGACAAATGATCAGCGGACCGGCTACAGTGTACCTAGTAGGTGATTATCGACGCTAATTAACATCTGCATATGCAGATACGTGGCACTCCTTCAATCTGTCCTTGCCAATAGGCTACGCAAGAAAAGCTAAAACTTTCAGGGTGGTATCATTTGAGCGAGAGGTATCTACTTCCACGGTCGTGCCGTCCCAATTTGATTGCAAAGCAGCATGGTGCTACCTCTTATGTATGTGGTATACCTATAAAAATCTACAAACAGCAGACTTAACCAATTGAACACAGAAAATTGTTATAGCAATAATAATAATAATATCTGTGGACTTATCACACCACGTCAGCCCGGCCCCGAGCTAAGTACCGTAAGGACTTGTGTTACAGGTACTAGGCAAGGGAAATATATTTAATATTGTTTTTATAAATTTAAGAAAGTTTATACATTTAAGATTTTTTATTGTAGAAATACATGTAATACACTTAAAACATCCATGATCTAGGCGGGATTCGAACCCGCGACCTCCGGCGTAACACGCGATATATTTCGATGTACGAGCCTCAGACCACATTATAAACGCAATCAAACACTATCCATGAAATTCGACTGTTTCGAATATCAGACATTATTTTTTTTTAATATTAAATGCCGGCCTTAAATCATCCGCAGGGTTATTAAAGCTCAAATTACAGTAATTGTCGGTTTCCTAAAAGTATTCAAAGGACGGAAGCGTTCGCAGTCACCTCGTTATCACCTTCGCTTGAATTTATTTATGATCTTTTTTAGCAGGAACTTGAATCTTAAGATTCTTAAGTAAGTCTTGAGACATATTAAAAAAATGTTATCTCATTTTGCATCCTTTAATTACATCGTAATCACAATGAAGGTTTGATATTAAGCGTGCATATGCTTCCGTCGGTGAATTAACACATTTTAAATCCCACTCGCTTGTTTAATTGACCGACGAAAAAAAACGGTTCTCAATTCGACACGTATATTTTGGACCATTCATAACTTCTTTTTGCATGAAGTAAATAGTGTTGATGTCGTCAAAATTCCGCTGCCTTTTTTAGATGGTAATAAGTAACATCATAAATATTTACAACAAAAACATTAGACGCACTGTCCCTATAACTGAATGCAGTGAACGGCTTCTTCTAATCGTGTCAACTGATTTTATTTCAGTAAATTCGTATATACCGAAATTGTATTATTCGTAAATAATACAATTTTTGTATAACCTGTGCCATAAACTACTCACGCGATTAAATTTTAACTAAAAAAATCAAACTGACTTCTTAGATATAAAATAAAGTCCTCAAAAGCTGTCTGTATATATGTGATCTATTTTCTTAAATTTTTTAACAAATTACCTTTAGTGTATAATATGTCACAGTTTGTTACTATATTGACATATTATATGTACGTTAGTGTACATTACATATAATATGTCAATATAGTAACAAAAAATGCATAATGTAATGGCCCATTAGGGGGCGGGAGAAGGAGGGCAACGCATCGGCATAGTAATTATGTAGATTCATGGGCGTCGGTAGTCGTAATGAGGCTCCCAATGCTCGTTTGCTCCCTATTCTATAAAAAAGTGTGCACATAATCGGTGACAAGAGAAAGGATTGTTTACATGCTTTCTGTGCGTCGCACCGACCATGCGACAGAGTGTCGGTTTGCACTCGAGATTATCTGGGATCCCATGATCAGATCCTGACTTTCTGACAATGTGACCACCTTTTTAGGACAAAGAAACATGCGTAACATGCACAAATGATATTGGCCCCATGATGAAGAGGAGGCGCATCTGCATAACAATATTATGTCTATGGGCGTCGGTAGTCATCAAAAGACTCCTATTACTCGTTTGTACCTCTACGCTACTTTACAAGTAAACATTTTTATAGTTTTTCAAATTTTTTTATGCACTCCTATTTATTTATTGCGTAAAGTGTAAAGAGCATTATAAAATAAAAGTACACTGGAAAAGCGTAGCCCGTACATATATTCACATAAATATAAAGCAATGATCGAGATACGCAATACCACTGGTGCGAAGTAACTTGGCAGTCCCTGAACAATACCCCGATGTACTGTCGATCTGTAGCAACACCGCGAGCCACCCGTAAAAGATCTCCGTTTCTACAACACCTTAGCCTTAAAAAATATATTGCGTCTTCCTTGACGTAGTAGGTATATTGACAGCTGCATGCCTGTGACTAGTGACTATCACCCGGAAACATCCGACACGTTTTTTTCGCGTTTCCTGCGGTTTGTGAGTAGCCGGTGGCCTATTGGGGGAATGTGGTGAATCAAGCCATCCACCATGAGGGTGTTAATTGATAGTCACCAAATGGTTCCGAATGCTCGTTTGTTTGCCATAAAAACCTGTCGCTGATACGGATCCCTCGCCGTGCACACTCGTATTTAGCCGCTTTTATTTGATTTCGATGTGCTCATTGAACAATGTTTTTAATTTGTATAAAAACAAAAATCTTTGGAATGTCTCGCGAAATCTCGTGAGACATTGGACATGCCTCGAGACATTTGTCTCCTAGTGAATACGAGGAATACTTAAAAAGAACTCATTTCATACAGTCGCTGACGCCACTGCGTTGAATACATGTGACACTTAATACATGAGATGAAACATCTGTCACAACGCTGAGGGTTGGGACACGTCACGTGAGATACGGAGCTTTGATTACACGTTGCTCTGGTATTTATTAAAATTACGGCCGAGTGAAAGTAAAAAAGCAAAGCTAGCTAATGTTTATAATTACGTGCTTACTTAAGAGGAGGGGTCGAAGGGCATGTGGCTACTGCGTAAATGTTAAACTTGTAATTAATTTAATTGATGAAAACAAAAGCACAACAAAACAGCAACCGAACTACGTGAAAACGTTTCTATCCATTTGCGTTATAGGCCTCATGCAGATCCTTCCTTTCTTAAAATATAAACTTCAAAGTAGGTACTTAGGTTGTAGCCTCTGTAGACACAGTTGATTCACTTTGTGCTGGCTTTTGCACTAGATGCAACGGTTGTCACTTTCTAGAACTAACTCTGTGACGCCGGTTACCTTAAAGTGTCCGTTCCGAAAACATTTATCTACCTACTCATTGCCGACCGATATGGCGAATGTTAAACTTTTATTTGTCCACTTTCTTATTACAAAAACATCCGAGAAATCCATCCATGCGCCTTTTTACAGTATAGCGGGACACAGGAGAAATTGGTATTACAATAACATCCGCGCGGTAAATGCTTATCTATATGTGTTTCCCTCATACCATACCCTCAATAAGGGACCGGCTACTTACAAACCGGACGAAACGTGATGGCACAGACATCACTTTAAAGGCAATATCCTCAGCACGAGAGTTACTTCCCCGGTCGTGCCGATCCAATTCGGCTGCTATGAAGCAACGGCATTGTACGTACACACAACCTGTTGCAGAAAACACTAACTAGATCCGACTACACGATTGCTTTCTAGCATAAGAATATATTCAAGTAATACTCGTAACATCGTGGGTTATGTAAGTTAATTAGAAATCTCCCGACAAACTCCGCAAAAGCAATTTTCTTCTTTTTGGAACTGAACTTTTGCTGTGGAAGCGACGGGAAGCCCAATACAGATTCGTCGGATTGCTATGAGCGCTCGTCTGGCGACGAGACTGGGTTTAGAGTACAAAGAGGGACCGACCCCCCCCCCTCTTCGCAGATGGGAGAGATGCATCCCGATATGTGAGTGGCATACAAAAAAAACACACAAGTAAGCGCAAGTAGCACTCGTCGCCGCGGCCGCCACACCGTGTCAACTTGTTGCATTTTCTCAGACTACTGCGCTCACAATTAGCGCTGTTATACCTATCTACCTTACTTCTCTAGTTAATATTTATTGCGATTTTTATCAATAGTGATCTATTAGCGCCATCGTAGAATATAAAAACAACATGCTAAATCTTCAGTAATGTCACACCTACTTATTATTTAACGAGCTATTGACCTATATGCTAAGAGTATGCTCTTTACCATCTAGTTTCAACGTCCATTTGTATTTTTTTAATGATATTATGTTTGTAGAAACTGTGGAGTAGCATTATTTACAATATGCCGCTATTTCTAACCGTTGCGTCAACTGCATTATTAAATACTGCTACCTAGGGTAGGTACTAGTACTAGGTTTCTAAGCTTTAGCCCATCGCTACAACTAGGGTGTGTAGGCTTTACCTGGCTGCAAACCATTATAATGACTGTAAAGTCATTGTAATCTTAGAGAGGGGAGGGGATGGAATGAGTTTTATATATATATATTTGAAGATACCTCTGAAAAAACAAATCCATGAGTCGTCTCCCTATACCTGAAGACACAAAAAGTCTTCGCTAGTCAGTCGAACTGTTGAGGCTGGACAAAGCGCCGCCAACCAGTAGTAGGTCCCTCCGAAAAAAAAAAAAAATGCCATCAGTCCGCTCACACTATTAGCAACCAGCGACCGCAGAATGTGCGCCTGCCCTTATATCCTTTCACTTAGTTACTCAATATCTATTGCGAGGACATTATTTAGGTCTCTGATTATACGCGTTTATTCAACCTAATTTTTATTTATGCCTGAAATAAACAAAACATATAATTAAAGCTCGTACATACTTTACATAATATACATAACTACAAACTGTTTCATTGTTTACTAGCTGGTGCCCATGACTTCGATTCTATAGAATAAAAAGTGTTTCACTCAAACCCGTCTATTACCTCCGGAGATCATTTTGTACATGCAGACAAACATGTTTTTCATTAAACTTTTTCTACTATTGTTTTCTATCACCCTACTTTTTGTAACAATTATTTAATGCACATACACACTTTTCTACTGTTTTATTATATCAATAGAGAGAGAGAAGCGAGTATTTTTTTTTTCGAAGGGACCTACTACTGGTTGGCGGCGCTATTGCTCCAGCCTGAGTAGTTCAACTGACTAGCGAAGATTTTGTGTCTTCTGGTCTAAAGAGAAGTGTGTAGGTAGGCCACTTATTACTAACCGGCGCTGCTTTCTAAAAACTTATATTCCCAAATGTTATTGATTGGACCGGCGACGTCAATAGTGATTCGTTGACATTATTTCGCATCAGCAACGCGTGGTCATCACTTCAGGCTAACGTTATGTGAGTGAGAGTTACTTCCCCGGCCATACCGGACCGATTCGATTTCAAGTAGAGGTCTAAAAAGATTTTCGACTGTATTTATAAAACTCCCGGGTATTTCCATTAAATCTGGTCAAAAATATTATTAAACTCGTTGCCTAACACTTTTGTATGATAAATATACGATACGTACGTGTTTTGTTATTGTGTAGTTTGTCTATGCTCTAGTCCTATAGCATACACAGACTGTAAATATTTGCCTTACGCAATTACTATCATAAACTGCAATCAGTCTAGACGCTAGCGTACTAACAGAACTCGATCGAGCAGGTGGAAGCTGGAGCGAATGAGATAGGAAATACATTTTATGTTATAATTTTGTCGAGCAACAAAAATAATACGAATATTCTAGAATATAGCGAACCGAGTGCTGGTTTGTCTGCTATGAAAAAACGAGAACTGTTATTTTTACTTAAAGAAGGAATGCCTAGTTCCTTTATCCTATAGAGGCGCTTCCATCACATAACTAACGGTCAATGTTAGACCTACGAGCGCACGGCCGTGCCGTCAGATATTCTGTACCACAATATAAAAAAATGTTTTTTTTTGTGTACTTGTAGCAATTAACTTAAGCGTAAATGTTTTATGAAAAAGTATATCTCATCATCTTTGACTGTAATGCGCTTTGTGTTGAAGAAATGTCACTCTTTTTCCTTTCGGCGAGCTCTACTCCTTTTTTTCTCTTTGTTTATTAAATTGAGATTTAATATGAAGATCTAATTACCCCATATTCTTCAAATATTGAATATAAGGAATGAAGGACAATCCGTGACAATTAGTGGATAACCACTATTTTGGCGTGTCCTATTTTGGCGACCAACACATTAATTCCTGGACTATACTTAATGAATTTAATTATGTCTACTCTCCATGGCTCCATATTTTAAATTAAAAAGCCAAAGTGTACGCGAAAGCGACTAGAGTTTTCTGCTTGAAACGATTCTGAACTGAACGTCTGGAACGTTGAAGTGACGTAAGTGCGGTTACTCTGAGCGTTAATATTTCATAAAATTGTACTTACTCCTCATATTTTTTATACCACGAGTATAAAATATCGTTTCTTAAAGTATTCCAGTAGTAAAAAATCCATATACACCCAGCTTCTGAAGCACGACACAACTGCGTATATGAGAACTTTAGTCGCACGTATAAGTCGAAGCGGTACTCTGGTGACGAATGGATATATCTACTTGACGCTTATTTACCAGGCTGATTGATAACTGGCCAAATCGATGAACTTAAAAAAAAGATAGGAAAACAAGATTTATTACATTATATTCTATCATCTTATCGAAAATATAACGCCAAATTGGAATTTCTTCGTGGAATTCATGTGAGGGGACCTAGAAGTTTCTCTGCCGTAAACTTTCTTAACAATGGAAAGAAACGAAATTCGTGCGGTGATAAAGTTTTACGTTTTAAAAGGGAAAACTTCAACTCAGATTAAAGACAAGCTAGACTATTTTAGGTAATACTACGCCTGCATTGAGTACAATTCAGAGCTGGGAAACTGATTTTAACCGTGGGAGACAGAGCTGCGAAGACGCGAACAGGTCTGGCCGTCCAAATGAAGTCACGAATCCGGACATGACCTAAAAGATTTAAAAAATCGTTTTAATGATGGGTTAAGCGCCTAAACTGCGGCAGATAGCAGAGATGGTAAGCATTTTCTCTGAATGCGTTTTTGACATTTTACACCAACATTTGTGAATGAAAAAGCTTTGCGCGCGATGGGTGCCGCGTTTGCTCACTGTTAACCAAAAGCAACGTCGAGTGGACGATTCGTCGGAGTGTTTGGCACTGTTCAAGCGTGATACTAACGAGTTTTTGCGGCGTTATCTGACAGTTGATGAAACATAGATGCATCATTATACTCCCGAAACAAAAGAACAAACCAAGCCGTGGACTGAGAGCGGAAAAACTGCACCGAAGAAGGCAAAAACGGTTTTGTCGGCTAGCAAAGTGATGGCGAATGTTTTTTGGGATGCTCGAGGAGTTATTTTAGTGGATTATTTGCAAAGAAGAAAAACTATAAATGGATAGTATTATATAAAAAAATTGTGAAGAAATCTGAAAGAAACGGCCTCATTTAGCTAAAAAGAAAGTTTCATTGCACCACGACAACGCACATGTGCACTCGTCAAGTGTTGCAGTTGCCAAACTCCGTGAATTGCGGTTCGAATTGTTACCGCATCCCCCCTATTCCCCAGATCTGGCCCCGTGCGACTTCCACTTATTCCCGGATCTCAAGAAATGGTTAGGTGGCCAAACATTATCATCAAATGATGAAGTCACTGTCGCCGTAGAAGACTGTTACAAGGAAACTGAAACTACGTTGAAAATTAAAATAGTTTTAAATAGACTATTAAATTTTTTCCTTGTCGCTTCGGATACTTATCAATCATCCCTTTAGTGTGAAGAATACTCTATCATATATATAATTAGGTTCAACGTCAATTATTACACATTTCATTTAAAACATACATTAAAAGCGAGTTAATCGCAATACATTGAGCGGGCACAATTTCGATAATAATAAATTATAGAAAATCAATTATAGGAAAAAAAAAGACGAAGTCATAGTCACATCATCGAGAATATCAAAAACAAAGTCCTCTATGTAGGTGACGATTCACGAATTATAATATGTAATGAGCTCCTCCAGGGCCCTCTTGTTATGACGCCTTAGTACGATTAGCGCACATTATTTGAGCACCCAAATGACGTCATCGCCGCTAGGTGCATATATTGTGACACGGTTGGCACTGTACCTACTGCAAGAAAACAATGGCAGTAGTGGCCAAGCTTGGATGATACTTGAGAGGCTTGCTAGAACTCACTTGTTTGCGTAAATGTTGCTTTCTTTGACATTTTCTCCTTCTCTTTTTCCATAAATTACATTTCCCACCTACTGTAAGCCTTACGAAATACTTTGCTTTTTTCAGGTAAATAAAAAACGGCCATCATGAATCAGTCCGTATGGGAGCCCCCTTAAATAATTATTTCATTCTATTTTTTAGTATTTGTTATTATAGCTGCAACATAAATACATAATTTGTAAAAAATTCAACTTCCTATTATCTACTATCACGGTTCATGTCATACAGGTTGGTACAGATGAACGGAGGGACAGTTGGACAACGGACTCTTAGTAATAGGGTTCAGTTTTTTGCCCCTTGGGCATGGAACCCTAAAAACAACGTGACCATTATATTATATTTACATAACGACACTTTGTATACACCCGGCACTACGTTCACAAACAGCTGGGCTTTAACTCGACGTGAAATTGTATCAAATTCACAGCGCCCTTTCACTTGCTATATTGCCTCAAGTGTCGCAAGCCGCGGGCGAATATTTGTATATTTTTGACTGTATATCATGATTATTGTTATTATTGAAGCGATAAAAATAATCTGTAAGGAAAAAATATGTTCGAGAGATTTTCATTTGTCTCTGTAATTGCGATATTGAAGTCACAACAACTAGTTGAGTGACCGAGCTATGGTCTGTGACCAACATTATATGTATTGTGTATGTATGAGTTTTGGTTATTTTGGTAAACTGTGAAAGCGTAACAGTTAGACAGACATACAGTTTTACATTAAAAAAAAACTACCAGCCGCCACGGTTTCACCCGTACTTGACCCTCAAAAACGAGCGCTTGGCTTTCGGATTTCACAAAATCCCGTCTTAGCAGCTACATCCGCAAAAGGATACCCATGAAAAATTAGTAACTCCTGTAGTTTCTGAGATTTCGTGATGAGTGAGTGGATGAGTGAGTGACCTTTCGTTTTTTTCATTTCACTTGTGTACAATTTTCAGTCAAATCATTTTCAATTTAAATTTCAATAATAGTAGTTAAATGTAATTATTTTTCTGGAACTGTTTCTATAATATCCACCAGTATGACGCGACCGCAATAAATTATTATGAGCTAGCATTGTAAAAAAACCTTTGGTTTTTCCCATATGAGAAAAATAAAAAACATTGGCCGCTCGTGATATTAAGATTTTTCTTTGTCTGTTCAATGATAGGTCTGTTCCTTATTGTTTTTTTTTGTTGCAATAAACATGATGATTATTGTAATTAACAATAATTAATGTTTTACTCAACACGAATGAGTAGGATTACGTTTTTTGGGTTATTGAATTTGAAACCTAAGATAAAGAAATAAGAAGTATATTTCTCTTGGCACTCTTAAGTTTAAAATATTGAATAAAGTCTCTACTTCGGGGGAGGGCAGCACCACAGTAGAAGGTATTCCACTGAAGTTAAAATGATAACATTTTCATAACTACATTTCGTCGGACTATTAGTGAGGCGTTTTAGCGATTCGAGGTGACAAAGAAAAGGACAGAACATCACTGTCACCCTGGTTAGGGTAACCTAACACTTAAATTATTTATTTAATTACTTATACCAGTATTATCCGCCGATTATGTGATCCAAGCGGCTCAAAGCAGCATTACACTCAAATTAATTCTAACGACTTCGGGCTTCGTTGCGTAAAAATAACTACACCAAATTAAAATATCTGCTAATATTGTGAAGTCATACTCGTAATTAGAAGTTTTGGTAACTCTAAATCTACGGCTAGTTAAATCAGACACTCACAATCATATAAAAACTTAATAACATCACTTATTTTTTTGTCCTTTGCAAGATTGGTGTCTGTATCATTTTATGTTACGTTTGTGTAATTACGTTCATGTTAAATCATATAACACTGGTCATACCCGAATACGGCGAACTCAATTAACAATTTATATATGAATTAGGCACTAGCCGTGTCCGAAATTTGACCTGCCCAAAACCAGTCCCATGTCATATATTTTTCGATATAGAAAATATTTTATGTTATACCATATTGCCAAATTTCATCCATATCAGCACAATAGTATTTGCCTGAAAGAATCACAAACCTACAAACTTTGACATTTATAATATTGGTAGTTATTTATGCTCTGTTTATTTTGTCAATCATATAAATGTAAATTAAGGCCTTTGTCAATGCCTACTTGTTAATACGCTTAGGGCGGCTAAGAGTAAAATGTATAATTTTCCTTCAATTTCTTTCATGTGATATTTTTTTTATTAGCGACGGTTTTTGTTTTTGTAGGAGGTAGTGCCATGAATTCAGCGGAATTGGGCCGACACGACCGGGCAGGTACCTAACGTTGACACGGATACCGCCTTAAAGTGACATTTTCGGTGTCGTGTTTTGGTTTGTAAGTAGCCGGTGGCCCATTAGAGTGGGGTAGGATAAGAGGGCAAGGCACAGGCACATAAATTATGCGGATATTTATTCGCCCCTCTATATTACAAAATAAAAATATATTAGGATACGCAATAGTTTCGATTCCTTTATACAAACTCTTACTCCTTGTTACAACACTATGGAGGTTGAGCAAACGAAAACGTTAATATTATATTACTTATACTATTGGCCGAATATTCATTGTATATGCAACATAAATATTAACGGCGAGTACCTCTCACATCTTCGTTTAGCCGACGATATCGCTGTGTTGGCCGTATCGTTGGAGAGCAGGAAATGTTGCACAGCCTAAATGAATCCTCCCGACGTATTGGCCTTAGGATGAACTTGGACAAAGGTCATGTTCAACGAACACGTTCTGCCCAGGCCGGTCCAAGTTGATCAGCATCCCGGAAGCTTCGTCACATTGAACGAATGTCTTCAACCAATGCGTTCTCCCCGTGATGACCTACGGGGCCGAAACATGGCCTCTTAATTTAGGACTGGTGTGCAAGAGAAACAACATAGCACGTCCAATAGCCCGTTGAGTTTGCGGTAGTGTTGGGTGTTTCTCTGTCCGAAAGAATTCGTAACGAACTCATAAGGCAGAGAACTAAAGTATCCGATATCACGAGACGAATAGGCTCGCTAAAGTGGCAATGGGATGGTCACACACTCAGACGAACAGATGGCAAATGGGCCAGTTCTGGAGTGGAGGCCGCGTGTAGGAAAGCGACGTGTTTGTCGACCGCTCACCAGGTGGGAAGACGATCTCCGTGCGGTAGCCGATCCGGGTGGATGCGAGTGGCAGGAGATCGGTCAGATCAGCAGTGGACCGATAAGGGCTGATAATGATGAGGATGATGATCTATAATATAACATTTATGCACGCTATTTCCTTAAACTTAAAGAAAACCCATTAAATTCGCACGTCACCTACAAACTACGCTTGTACGAACTTCAATGACACTAGGATTAGGTATATGGGGAAAATATATGCCCGGTCTGATTTTACAGCGGAAACAGACCGGGTATAAAATTATCTCTGTAAGAAGGTACAAATAAGGCTGTGTGAGCCGTCTGGCGCAACTTTGTGTTGAGAATCATATTCAACAACAAGCAATGCAAGCGCGGTAAAACATTACTCTGGCGTGAAATGTTTCACATGGTTTCACTGCACAATTTTTTTCTCGCTGTGGCACGGAATATCTTGTCTCAGACAGCCCCTAGCATATCAATAATATTGCGCAATAGTAGTAGCGAATTATATAATACAATTGACCGTCCAGTGTCAATATCGGAGGTTGTGCAATGAATTCAATCATTTTAATTTTTATTTGCGAGTTTGAGCAAGCATAATATTTATTGCGTTATTTAATTGTGTATATCTAGGGACCGGAAGGCGTAATTTCCAATAAGTAGAAGCCATGGTGTTACCAGCGAGAGTAACTGTACACAAACGACACGCGCGGCGCGGCGGCATCCGAGACCAGGTTAGCATAGAGTAGAAGTATTGTCACGTCAGCTCCTGAGCTGCTTTGTAGTGGTAAATGAACTGGCTGAATACTGAGTGATCTTGGTACGAAAATAACTTAAAACTTTATATTAATACACATAAGTAATAGTGCCGTGCTGAACTGCAGCCATGTTGGACCGGCGCGGGAGGTACCTCTTTGTCTACATGATACCGCCTTAACAGTGACGACTATGCTGTCACGTTCCGTGCGGTGCTGCCATTATATGCCGGTGGACAATTGTAGTGTTGTAGTGCAAGGTATGGGCAATAAGGGAAGTTAATAGGTGTCAGTATTCACCAAATGACCTCGATTATTTCCGCCCAATGCCACAAAAAAGATGAGCCCCGCGTTATTACCTACCCGAATATAATCAACCTCCATTTTTTATTCTATCATTTAAGTCATTGAAGGTTGTAATCTATAAAATTCATCCAAATGTGTAAACTAGTAAACTTTTGCGTAACAATGTATCATACACACAGGCTTTCATATTTGTTAGTAGGACTAATTAAAAGCATACGCGCTAGTGAGTGGCGAAAAATCGAGAAATTGACTCCAATGTCACAATTGAAATAAAGAGCTACCGCTAGACATACCGCAATACGTCTTTGTTCTTAATTACCAAATCACTGGCTCTGAGAATGTCTAAAAACTATTAGCATGAGGTCATTGGGGTGTTGCTGATGACGATTTCAGAATTCTAGAACATTGGACGACCATTTAAATGTAATCTTTTTAGTAGCCGGCACGATCGGAAAAATACCTCTCGCTCACATGATACCGGCGTGAAGTGACATCTTCGGTGTCGAAATCTGTCGGTGTATTCGTATAGTAATAGTCGCCCGACGTTTCTCGTTGTTTTCGTTTTGTCGTTGACTTTTCTACAGAATAGATTTGTAAAAAAACTACGGAAATTTTTAATTTCAAAAATATGATTTTCATTAATGTATTAGCTACTTAATGTACATCTAACATCATCTCAGAAAAGACATTGTGTATGTTAGTGCTATGTAGAAGTGGTCGGTTTACTCTCAGACACTCTATTTTATTAGAGCATTCTTTCGCGGTTCTGCATATGTTCTCAATAATTCTGTAGAATATTCTAAGAATGGACATTCGCTTGGTGTTAACGGTACTGGAGCGTACAAATTGTTGCCTAGAGAGTTCTTGAGGTTTGGGACTTGCTGCTGTGACAGTCGGACGCACAACCAAACACAGAAATCGCAAAGAGCATTCGTTAGATTTAAACGCACCATCTAGTTCTTGATTCTTGTTCCGTGACATTTTGGTGTACACTAAAAGACCAAGAAAAAATGCTACTGTTATATATCTAAGTTCTTTGTTAGTTTCGTCTAAACTCTAAGTGCACCTTAAGACAGACTATGGTTCTGTAGAGTCTCAAGCGTTGAAATTCGGTTGCGGATAATTTAAAAAGGTCCCTCGTGTCATTCTAAGTGCCCTTGGATCATGACATATTCGAGATTTGGCGTGAAGATTCCTTGCGAGTCACGGACAGATGGTGCACGGTATCGCTATTATCCTCACCGCGGGTTGCCCTTAGGAGTGGCAAGATGCGCAGTCACGACGCAGAATAATGGCTTGCTGAAAATACTAGCAGAAAATTATACGCACAGTTGGATTATGATGCCTAGTAAAGTTTTGTGTCAGGTCAAGTTGTTTTTTAAATACCTGCTTAAATAATTTAGGGACTCCCTCAATGTCTCTCAACTCATGTCTTATCAGATTGGTTATACGAGATTTCTTGTTGGTCAATGTTACCTAGGAATAGTTCTTTTGTTCAGTGTCAGTGTCACATAGTATCAGCAAAAGGCTCTTGATTCTGAATCAATCAATGCGACTTGTTATTGTTAACAAAAAATTGCTGTTGCCAATGACAGCTTTGACATCAAAACCAAAGAGGCTATGCTGAAAAACATTATGAACAAATCGTGTTATTGCCGAATACTATACTATTAAAGAAAACACGTCAAAGCTACTGAACTAATTTTGATGAAACTTAGCAATCTTGGAGCTTATGTTCCAGAATAAAACATAAGCTGTCGAAAATAAATAGAAATAGTAACGTTTTCACGTGGTTCTGTCAGTAGCCCATTCGGACGAAGTAGCGTCCAACAGCTAGTAAGTCATTTCAAATGAATTTCCTTGTCATTTCTAACAAAACTCAGTAAGAAATTGACAATGACATTCCTGTTTTCTTATCTGTCGATAGTTTCTGGTGTTCGTGTGCCCGCAACGTCAAAAATCCCTTTGATAACCGATTCCATCAGGTTAATAGAAGTATAATTCCAAAGGCCCCAATGTATGCTTTATTAGACGTTTGCTTAATTTGACATTTACTCGATTGATGTGTCTACAATATTTAGTGTTACAAAGAGAAACATTTAGAAAGAAAAAAAAAACGAAACGTTGAGTGCAATTATGCTTATTTATTCCTATTATAGATGTCAATTTGCATTGTTCTTGACACAGATGACTACCTGACCAGCCTTGACATTATGGTGTTTTTAATAATCTATTAATGCTGATTTTATGGTTCCGTCCGTGACCGGTCGGCATCACGTGCATGGACGCGTAATATAAGTTATTCGCTTTGAAATAAACTCGCATCGTTGTCCTGTGTGTTTTGATGTAGATAACAAACTATTTAAGGCACGCAGCATAAAAGTATATGAGGAGTAAAAGCGCTTGAAGCAGCGATAGAGCGTAACGCTTTATCGCGTTTATATCTCTTTCGTCTTACACTTCAGAATGTTCGTTTTTAAGGAGTAAACTCATGTGTAAGGGCTGACACACGCTACATTTTATTGTCTTCTCGACCGCAATATTTTTGGCAATAAGTAGTCTGTTTTAGAGAGCGAATAAAAGAATTCAAACAATTTGTGAATTTTATTACGGTTTATTCACTTGAAATTTTTACATTTCATAATGTTATTACTGCATACCTATTAGATCAGGGAAGGACTAAGGTGTCCGAATAAAGCCATGAAAGCACACCAGAGATGGCCATGAGTGATAGATAAATCATGCAGAACGTTTGGAAAAGAAGATGGAAGTGTCACAAGTGTCACTGGATGGCCGGTGGTGGCAGCCCTTATATACCTTTCAATACTTTACTAATTTCTAATAATTAAAATACATACAGTTTATTTGTTATTGTTGTTTCATCGAAATTTCTATTGAGACAATGAGTCAAATATCTGTGTTCCAAATATTACGACGTTGTTCCCGGCCGGGATACCGATACATTTCTTAATCATACGCAAGTTTCTAGAAAAAGAAAAATAAAAAATCATAATTTAATCTGTATCAATCAGGTCTAAAATATATTGCAGCTAATAATGGAGTAGCAACGCGCGAGGCGCAGGGGATCGTGTGCCCTTGCGGCGGGGCCATAAAAAATAGTAAGAGGTAGCCGAATTGGGCCGGAACCACTAGGAGTTATCTCTGTTGACATCATAACGCCATAAATTTACAAGTTTAATGTTACCTTTCGAACGGTTTGTCTATTTATTTATAACAAGTTGTAGTACTAAGTACCCAAAAGCTGCATTCAATTTTCTCAAAATCTACTGCGTATAATATTATGCGGTTTTTACCCAGAAATTGTGCGATTCCTGAGGAAGGTGTATAGTTAGGAAATGTTATTCACAGGTTAAGCCGGGGCGAATCGCTAGTTTATAACACAAAAATTATGTGTCAAAGTATCAGAGGGCCTTTAGCCTTATACATAAAAATTATGTGTCAAAGTATCAGAGGGCCTTTAGCCTTATACATAAAAATTATGTGTCAAAGTATCAGAGGGCCTTTAGTCTTATACATAAAAAATATGTGTGCTCATGTACACGCGATAGAAGTTATATACTTCAAAAAACTAAAGAAAAAAAGTAACAAAAGAAAAACTAAAATGGATGCAGTTAACTTCAGGGTGTGGGTTTTCGTGACGTCGTCTCAACAAAAAAAAATCTCTTATCATGTTTTCCTAACGCGCCAAAAGAAGTATGACTTCAAAGTGGCTGATGATGGTGACGAACGGATAGACGCAAAAAAAAAACGGCCTCGTGTTTCATACCGTCTACAATTTTTTTAAACCTTCACCTTGTCGTTGACTTATTGACCCTCATCTGTTAGAAACGTAAGCGTGCCGTACAAGGCATAATTTACTTTTGATGCATTTTTATTTTATCATTCATTGATTACCTGCTATATGCGGAATTATCCAGAAAATTGCTGTGGCAGATGCGGCTCACTCGTAGGAGCGTAGGTGTTCATCGGTCACAATCTACAAACCACCTCAATTGTCGCCAACTTCCTGCGCTCTAGACTCAACATTCCTTTTTGCCTCGATTCATCTTAATTCATCATAACATGAAACTACTGTGTGGCTCGTTATTTACACGACTGTTGTTCTGGTAATCCATCATTGCCCGAAAGCTATTAACAATAAGAGGGGGCCCCGGTCACGATCCTCTCCATGAGCCAAACGTTCAAGTCAGAGCCGAGGCCATTTTAAAAACATGGCGCGAGCTGCCCCCGAGGTCAAAGTCGAGGGAGGAGGCACCTCTGGTCATGATATTAATAGTTAAATTAGCTATTACAAACACTCTCATAAATTACATGGATCTTTCACAACTGCAGATGAGAGGGGGTGGGTTTGTCCATCTTACGACCCCAAACCTCGTCTCGTCGCTCAACGATCACTTATAGCAACCCGATATAGCTGTATTGGCTTCTCTCCCCTTCCACTGCACAAGTTCAGGTTCGCAAAAATGGAAAAAAAATGTGACAAGAAGAATTAGTTTTTATCATAATTATCTTACAATTGTATTTAGGATTCCGTATGCAATAGTTAAAAACGATGCCCTGTTAATAAAACTCCACTGCCCGTCAGTCTGTCACCAGGTTGTATCTCATGAACCGTGATAGTTAGACAGCTGAAACTGTTACACATGATGTATTTCTGTTGCCGCTACAATAAGAAATACTAAAAAGTAGTATAAAATAATTATTTAAGCCCTTAAATACTTACATTGTATTAAATTATTACAACAAACGTGTTTTTGCTTTCTTTTATACGTGGTACGGAATCGTTCTCTTTTTCACGCAAATATTATAGTTTACTATAGAATTATAATTCAGTCGCTGTGGTGCGGCCATGTTTCCTCCTATTTCTCCTAGCAACTGAGTGACAAAGCCGCTTTATATTACCCACAATCGCTTGCTTTGCTAAAATACACGTTATCACATAATAATAATCACAGTACGTTAGTAACAACACAGTACGTGCTTAGTTATTTACCAAACTATTGTCTTTTGACATTTGACTTGACTAAATAGATAACTCCGAGTGCACAAAATTAGTTCAAGTGGAGAATCTGCTTGATAACATCTGCGAATCCTACAAGATACTAATTAATTATTAAAATGTAACCTAATTAATTAATGATTGCAAAATCATTTAGAGAGGTTTTACATATTCGAATACGGAATTACATAAATTGTGGGGATAGGATTATAATTCTCAAAAACATCTATACTTCTAAGATCATAATTTTGCGTTTCTTAGATACTCCACGATTTTTTTCTAATTCGAAACAATGATTTCATTGCCACCGCGCTAACTGCTTTAAAGCTAAACTATGTAGATGGATTTCTTATTGCATTGCTGCCGATTAAAGCGCGCGCCACTTTGTTAGTTCTGCTCTCCTTGATGGGTAGGGTAGTTGCTATGTACGCTAAGTATATGCAATATTCTCGTGTTACCAATGTAGTCTATCTTATAGCTGTTTTTTGTCTTATTTTTATTGCATAGCGATGCAAACAACTGGAGAATTCCGGTGACGCAAACATCCGTGCCAACAGATTCTATGTAGTGTTGAACTATTTGTAAGGAGCCTACAGATAGTACTGAGATAACCCTCAGTATACGTCGTGCGAGCAAGAGGTAGGTACCTCTTGCTCGCACGACGTATACTCCGGTTGTAACCGACTCAACCTTAACGCAGTTGTCTCTTTCGGCATTTTAAATTACAGTAACGATGCAGTTCAAGTGGCCGCTTCATCGACTACCTGATGCTAAGTGGTTCGCAACAAAAAGCGCACTACTGACGCAATCACAAAGAGTGGTCTAAGAAGGGGAATTTTCAAGTGTCAACTTACATTACACTTAGTTTTTGTTATCTCAACAGTCGCAGAAATGGAGTTAAGTAGTGTCATCAATACGTCACAGACGAGACAAGGGAGTAAAGAAGGAAATACATCTAGTTCGTCTGTCGGATACCAATAATGTCCAGCTTCAGTTGACATTATTGGTAGGACGTTAACCGAACTTCGGCTATGGCGGCCATATTTTCTTTAGTTTAGGAGGCAAACGAGAAATTTGACCCTTTTCCGACTAGCGACGCCCATAAACAACCGTAATATTATCATCCAGATGCGTTGACCCCACATTCGCATGACCCAACTCCGTTGCATAAGAGGATGTAGTATCATGCACCATGCATAACACTACCACCTCCAATGCAGCATGGCACTAGCTCTTCCTGAATTATAATATAGAAACTATCTGCTAGTTCATTTCTACGTCAAAGAACATAATCAGTGCTTCCATTGAGGAAAATGTTGTATTTGTAAAGAACTCAAATGCACAAGATTCCGATTAGAAACTAACATTTTACCTATTGTCTACCTTAGTACGCTGTAGTCGGCTAGACTATACATTAGTGACATAGGACCATCGAGTATCTAGCTAATACAAGGGGGCATTGACCTGCGAGTTCAGTTGCACTCCGTTACGGTACTCATGAGGCCTCCGCGCCGTGACAAAGGCACGCAGATGTAGATAATGCGACCGGTAAACGATCGATTCACTCAAACCTCTTTACGTCGAACATTAAACGCGTCAAATGAATGAACAGAAGAACAAGTGTACTGTTTACTTGATCAGAGATAATCACTCCAATTTTTATAACAAATAATATACTAAAAATACCACTTCAATTTGATTATATTGATCTATAAGCAGTGGCCCTCGGTTTCACCCGCGTTAACTTCGGCAACATTGGCCGTGGCGTTATGATGATATAGTCTATAACCGTCCTTATGAATGCAGCATCATGTCCAAAAAAAAACCGACATGTAACACCAGACAACACCAAGAATTAGCGTGACAAAAACAAACACTTCAGGTTCATTATATTAGTATAAATTGATCGTAACTTGGGTACAATTTGTTTTCATGTTCCGTTTCCATTCCAAATTATATCTACAAATATTTCCCTAATAAGCTATATAAATTAAAACTCCACTATGGCCCTTTCGGTTTTTGGGCAAAATGTAAATAGAGAAGGGAAGCCATAAGCAGGCCAATGATGGTGAGCGTCCCTCTTGGTTAATAGAGATGGAAGATGGGAAGCACTTTACTATCATCTTGTATTTGAGACCTTACAACATAGACGCAGCACTTTCAGTTAAATGTGGCGCGCCCTAGTGTTAATTTAAGACCATTAATAATGATAATCACGTTTAATACTTAAATGCGCCTTAAGCGCCTTTTTCCCGTGCACTACTCGTTTATGGAATCAGCTACCCCTTCGATATTTCCGGGCCGCTACTACTTAGAGATCTATAACATAACTCACAGAGATATATCTCTCATCATCAAAATATAGTAAAAAGTGCACAAAACAGCCATTCCTCGGCGAGGGAATGTAGAATCCCTTTCCCTTTGTCAATTGATAAGAGAGCTGTCAGACAAAATTGTTTATAAACATTATAATCGACAGATCTTATAAACGATATTTTGTACATGCTGCGTTATTAATGCTTATGCTTTGATCTCAACATCCACGGGTACGATGTAGGAATGTATGTAAAATAATTGCAATTTATTCATGTAGAACTATCGGTTCCGCAAACTGCAATAATTATTACAGAATTTATATGGATCTCGCCGTTAAGACAACCGTTTTAATTGTCAATTGCGTTTGTCCACAACGATTTTCATTTCTCATTAACATTTACTAATAAATAATTGACATGTGCTAAAGCCTAAGTGTAAAGACGCGTGTTTTATCCATTGCATGATTGGTGTAGTGATTCTCTGCTGGTAGCGGGTTCGGATCCCGTCCGAGCCAAACTGATTGTTTCGGAACTTTTACTGGTGGTACTTAGATAATCTATACTTACATAATGAATGTGAAGAGTTCTTTTGTTTGTTTAACGCGCTTATATCTGGAGGTACATGTCGGGTTGGAAAAGATATTTTTATGCATAATAGCCTTTACTCATGAGAACGCTAAGGCTATGGCGATGGGGTGTGAAACCGGGGGGCACAGCTACTATATTTTTAAGATAGACAAATTTTAGTAGTAATAAATGTGTTATATCCTCCTTAACCACAGTAGATTGATAGACCAGCGGATTCTCAGAAACCGCAACAGTATAGCTATCACTTAGCCTTCATCTAGTTGTTTTGTGAACGAGAGATAACTTACCAGGCGTGTCCGGTACCTTTCTTATCAGGTACTTGATACCACTGTAAGACGCAAGCCCGCTATGCTGTAGCGTTTCTGTGCGGTTTGCTATTTTTCGGTGGACCTTTGGAGCGGAGAGGTACACGTCCGCATAGCAATTAAGCGGTTGACTAAGGGCGTTGTTCGTTAGCAAAATGATCGGTCTGCACGTTTCCCCCAAACAAGGTCGTAACTTCTCGCGATCGGTCTTATTCCAGCGTATTTGAGTCACCGCTTCATAAACACATATTGTTCGGCCCGTTCCCATGAGAATTGCTTCAATATTTCTTGCTTCATCGACTGTAGGTTACCCAACCTCGTCACCAACACCGTACATGCGCGTATAGGCTCCCTGCATGAACACCAAAACCATATTCGATAAGTGAGAAACTGAATAAGCTGCGACAGTCGACGACAAATAATGATAATAATTTCTGCGGACTTGTCATATCGAGTTAGCCTAGCCCTGCGTTAAGTATCGTACGGACTTGTGTTACAGGTACTAGACAACGAAAAGTATATTTAAACATTTTATTATAGAAATACATATATGAAGACATAAAAATACATATATTTAGTCTATTAGGGGGTGTGGGGTGCTGTGAAAAGGAGAACAACGCATCGGCATATTGGTCTATTTATTAGTAACGAGATGACGTCCTGCTATATTTTTTATTTTTAGGGTTCAGTATCTACGTTAAACGTAACACTTCTAGCATTTGTTGTCCGTCTGTGCTCCGCCTATGTCTGTCACGTGACAGACAGAGCCGTGCCCGTGTCATTGATGCAGCATGGCACGAGTTATTGTCTCGTATTAAATTGTCTATATAATATACTTTCTAGCTGCCATTAGAAGTATGTACTAAGTATTAATACTGTAAAGCTTGTTTGTTTCGACGTGTTAACCTCAGGCACTACTGGTTGAATTGGATTTTTTTTCATTTGCTATCAGATAGCCCACGTATCGAGTAAAGTAACCGCAAGTGTTTAAATAACATTAATTAAATAATAACACGGAGTTGACACCGGTGTTGACGCGTCTTTTCCGATACTCCTATTCTGTTGGCGTAGTCCCAAGATTTAGGAAGACGGCTTTGGTGCACCCAATCCCGTAAAAAGTTGACTGCTCGGATCCATCAAACCACAGGCCCCCTTATTCTCCAAAATTATGGAAACTATAATTAACTGCCAGCTCCTGCGTTAATTAGAGAAATACCAACTCATTAGCGACCAACAATACGGCTTCCGTCAGGGGCGCTCGGCCACCTATTGAATTACTTAACGCACCGGTGGGCGAAGGCAGTTGAGACCAAGGGGGAGGCACTGGCCGTTAGTCTGGATATAGCGAAGGTTTTTGTTCCGGTCTGGCATAAAGCGCTCCTTTCGAAGTTTCCATCGTACGGTCTGCCTGGGAGACTATGAGACTGGATCACTAGTTTTTTGACAGATTGCAGCATCAAGGTCGACGGTGCATGCTCGGACCTTAAATCTGTCAATGCTGGTGTATTCTGTCTCCCACGCTGTTTCTTCTGCACATCAATGATATGCTACAAACCAGTGGCATTCATTGTTTTGCGGTTGACAGTACTGGTGATGCACTATACACTGGCCGCACCAAGATTTAGCTGGAAAATGTCACAAGGGTCGGAACCAATTTGTGTCTGAAGTCGAGTCTTTATTGACGAAAGTCTCGTAATAGGGCCGACAAAATTTAGTCCAATTAAAACCCCAAAAACACACAACAACAACACAACACAACTTTGCGTGTTTACCGCTAAAAAACCCTCCTCCGTATCTCCTCGCTTCTATAATACCTGTCGAATGGCCTCAGCTAGTATCGGAATTCTTGGAGTCGACAGATCAAGCAACGTTCAATTCCGCGGTCATTTAGAATCGAAGGCTAAATTACCGTCCAAGTAGCTGCGTACTGCGAAGCGGGAAGAACTGCTTCTGAAGCAGTATTTCACGCCACACCATCGGCAGCAATTATACAAGGCGCGGGTCCTACCGCATATGGAGTACTGCTCTCACCTTTGGGCTGGTGCTCCTAACTACAACTCGCCCCATTTGGCCGTATTCAACGAAGAGGGACTCGAATCGTTGACAACCAGGATGTTTCCGTGCAGCTTGATCATTGGGCATTACGGAGAGATGTTGGCTCGCTCTGCATCTTCCACCGCATCTACAACGGGGTGTGTTCCGAGGAGTTGTTCGGATTAATACCAGCAGCGGAATTCCACTCTCGGACATCACGGCAGAATTCTAAGTTCCTGCGTTACTTCCTTGATGTTCCAAAGCCAACAACTGTGCGTTTCAAGTGCAATTACTTACCGCGCGCAACATCGATGTTGAATCAGCTGCCACCGTCGATATTTCCGAACTGCTACGATATAGCGTTCTTCAAGAAAAGAGCTTACCCCCATATTAAAGGAAGGCAACGCGCCTGCATAACCTCGGTTCATCCGGATGTCTATGAGCGGCGACAGTTACATACCACCTGCTCGTTTGCCCCTTATTCTATAAAAAATACATTGGTCATATTTTCAAAAATACCTTTACATCTAACATTTAAAAATATGTATACGACATTTTTTTTCTAAATTACCTAACCGCTTGACTGTGCAACGACTAAGTATACACTGGTTTCGAAGTAACACAAATGATACAAAATCCATAAGAAGTAAACACGTCCCAGGTCATTCTTATGTATCCATGAAAGCCTCAAAAACATGTATATGGATTAGGTAAATTCAGTGATGATTTTTAATGCAATCATCACTAGCCCGTACCAATCCATTGCTTATGGTACACCAAGCCATAGCTTGGTGTCTGACACACAGACACTTTTCTTCGAGATCCTTTTCCTAAGAGAAGTCCTAACATAGCTCGTGGAGCGATAAATAAAATATTATGAAGAATATATGACAATTTAATTTAGTTTTTTAATTGAATCATTAGGTTTATGTTGGTACTGCTGTTACAATATTAGTTAAAAAGAAGGACTATTAGGGGTAAAGAGACTATAAGAGTTGTGTTAAACTTTCATATAAATTTATTTCAATTGGTCTTTCCACCTTCACAAACCAGGACAGACTTAAAATAGTACAAGAACAACAATGGAGTTTTTATTATTGCTTAGTAAAAAGGTGAGGGTATGTAGTCTTATCTAGTAGACCCCAGCTGCAACTCGGATGGTCCTTTATATATATATAATTATCGTTTGTTTTCCTTCATAG
>JAFELO010000613.1:81165-95007 GCA_017140195.1 Eumaeus atala | reverse complement strand
TATACACTTTTCCCTCTCGCCGGACGCTGCAGACGGACATCGCCGACACCGCGAGGGTGGTACCGAGTGGGACGTAACAACCCCGTTGCCACGCTCCCGCAAGGATACGGCCCGCCGCTTCGCCCGTGACAACAACTCCACGGCCAGGACCCATCTTTTAATTTATTTTTTCTTTTCTTCTGTTGTCGCGTCTGACCTTTGACCTTTGCTTTTCCACCAATACACCGTACCGCAAACACAGCGTGCGACTCGGTGCTTGTCCATATGGCCATCACAGGAGTGGAACCATACACGTTTCCCAGTTCGCTCTGGGACCTGTGAGAGTGCCCCTACAACTGGATAGACGCCGATCGTACAAAGACACCAATAGCCCACGCACATAAACATATGTGCAAACGCACTTAGAGGTCAACACGACCTCGCATCGACCACAGCCTCGTATTGACGAGGCTCGAACAAACACATCTCCAGTAGGGAGCTAAGCTCCGGTCTGGACCCCCCTCGACCCGGCAACGGGAAGAGTGCGAAGACATGACGAGGACATTTTTGAATGAACGATGAGACAAGAATCGAAGTTCTATTATTACTTTGGTGCAACACAAGCTAACCTAAGTACTTTGTAATTTTTTTTTAGTTATATCAATTTTCGTGACTTTGACTATACGTTCTTGTTAAATTCTGAAAAGTTTTAAACACGTTTACCTTTTAGTTTTCGTTTACTGACTCTTAGATATTTGTATGCAAACTTGGGCATGAATACTCGTATATTTGAAGAAAATATGAATTGAGATATCATGCTTTATCAACTTATTAAAAATTAAATAATTCTTGAACCTTGACAATTGATACCACGATCTTGATGGAGAATTACTAAATTATTCGAATTGTTGCGAAGTGTGAGTACAGAGGGTAGAGACCAAGAAAGTATAGACCAAGAGTGGAGTCAAAAGCAGAAACCTTTACAAGCCTGTACAAGCGATTGGTATTCCGTACGCATTGTACTCTAGGTCGTTGGTTTAAATCACACCCAGGTTATGTTTATTAATTATATGATTGTATGATTTGTTTGATGTTATATGTAAAGATATTAAATATATTTTCGTTATCTTACAAGACTTTACAGTGCTTAGCACAGACTGGCCTAACATGGTGTGGGTACGAAAGAGGCGCTATCTGCAGCGCCTTCAGTAGTGCCCCTGTGTTCCGTGTCGGGCCGGGATGGGAACCCGGTCTACTTCCAATGACACGGCGTCGTGGGGACTGTCTTAGAGTAGCCGGACAGTCTCCGAGGAGGTGAATGAAGTCTGGCCTTTTCGCCGAGGCCAGCCTGTCGCTGGAGGGGTCCTGTTGCCTGCAGATCCGGGACCCTCCACTTATAGCGGCTGATGGCTCCCGTAGGGGTTTAGTTGGTATTGCTACCCAATGGCCGAGTCCAACATAGGTCTGGGGGTCTACCCGGGCTCCCAGGTATCATGCGTAAAAGCATTCCGCTGCGTCACCAAAAAAAAAAAAAAACATGGTGTGATAAAACCACAGATTAAGCAAAAAAATATTATTGTTTTGTTGCATAGTATAATATGTCAACAAGTAAGCATATACAGTAATTAGCATTCGATTTCGTTGTTTTTAGCAGCAATTGTGTGCGACGCCCATGTTCCTACTCACTATGCACTGCGTGCAATACATTATTATTATTATTTTTGCAGCAATTGTGTGCTACGCCCATGTTCCTACACACTATGCATTGCGTGCAATACATTATTATTATTATTTTAGCAGCAATTGTGTACGACGCCCATGTTCCTACTCACTATGCATTGCGTGAAATACATTATTATTATTATCATTTGCCGTAATTGTATTTTAGTATAATTTGATTATGTTATGTATTATTGTTGTCTTAAAAAGATATCTTTTTAACCTCGGTATAGCGTATAGCTGCCCGGGTCACGCGTTGCTGTGGTAAAAAATATCACGTTAAATAAACGAATTTTTTTACAACCTGCCCAGTATTTCTGGAGATTAGTCCGGTTAAACATCTCAAGATTTCTTCATATATATACTATACTTATGTAAATCTTTTAGGCGGATCTCAATTCTCCGTCTTCTATCCGGGTATAATTGTAAACTATAAGTTCAGGAAATATATTGCTCCTCGCCTGGCTCCTACTCCCAATACTGTTCCTTCCCAGGCCACTATCGCCAAGACCACCAGCAAGACTGTGGTCAAGCAATTGTTCATATTTATTTATTCGCAGAAACTCTTAAGCTGATAAGATGCAAATACTTTATGTACGAACTGTTCGGAGCTTGTGCTAAAGACGACACTGAACACATTCAAGTGGCTGTATTTATCAGCCTCATACTCCACGTAGCTTTGACATTTATTTAATAAATATTATGATAAGATATTATCCAGGTCACACAGAGTGTTAGTGATGAGCGGCCCTTGTGACGAGCGCAACAAGCAGAAACCGGCCAAGTACAAGTCAGACCCGTTCTCGGAGGGTTCCGTGCCAACTATTTAAGCGCGGTCCTCCAGTTGTTCAGCCTATTTATATATCATCTCCTGACATATATCAGCATCTACTGACATATATCAGCATATCCTGACATATATCAACATATCCTGACATATATCGGCATGTCCTGACATATATCAACAAATCCTGGCATATATCAACATATCCTTTTTTTTCTTTGCATCCACGCATGATGTCTGGGAGCCCGGGTAGACCCCCAGACCTATTACTTGGTTGGACTCGGCCATTGGGTAGCAATATCAACTAAACCCCTAAGGGAGCCTTCAGCCGCTATTAATGGAGGGTCCGGGATCTACTGGCAACAGGACCCCTTCAGCGACAGGCTGACCTCGGGAAAAAGGCCCGACTTCACCTTCTCGGGGACTGTCCGGCTATGCTATGACAATCCCCACGACGCCGTGTCTTGGTGAAGTGGACCGGGTTCCCATCCCGGCCCGACACGGAACACAGGGGCACTACTGAAGGCGCTGCAGCCCATTCGTCACCGGCCGGGGATGGCCGCGTCGGCAGCCACCTCTCTCACCCGCTCGTCGGCTTCCTGCTGGGACATGACGGTCTCACAGAAGGAAGCATCACCTGGTAGGACTCGTCGCTGCTGAGTATCGCGACGATAATGCTCGACCTTGATAAATCCCCACTGACAACAGATCGTGACGCAGCTCCGCCCATCTCGATCACACCTCGAGGGTGAGCTGGGCCGAGTCTACTGCCGCGTCACAATCATGACAACGAGTCATCAGCTCCCTGTGGGCCGTCCTACACAGATACTCACCGAAGCAACCATGCCCGGTGAGCATCTGCGGCGGACGGAAGGTGAGGTGTTTGCGCCGACGGCGCATCCACATATCCGGACATATATCAACATATCCTGGCATATATCGGCATATCCTGACATATATAGGCATATCCTGCCGTATATTTTCAGGCGCTCTGTTGGAGTTCAAAATCAGTTCAGTGTGAGTCGGACACCTATAACGAGGGTTCCATAACAACAGAGGCATGAAAACATATATGAGGGCGCCTGCGCTCGTTTCGTATAACATGAACTAGAAGTATTCCTGTGTAATAGTTTTTTTAGTAATATTAGTTTTTTAAGTTGTTCTGTAATATTACTAACTAATGGGGGATTTCCATGAAATCCTGATCCGTAGGAATTTGTTGGCATCCTGTTGAAGGTTCGACGCAACTTGCATATCTGTCTTACTCACTAGGGCTATGATGTCACATTTCGTACGGTTTGTGAGTAGTCCACGGCTCATTGGCGGGGAGGACAGAGGGAGAGCAACATATCTGCATGACAATTATGTGGGTGTCAACGGGCGTCGGTATACTATATACATACACATATGCACATATACTACATACATTATATTAATTAAACGAATAATATATAAAAAAAAGGGAGGAGGGCACGGTTAGCTATAAGTGATGGGAATGGGGAATTACGGGAAACAAAAAAGATTTTACACGTACTAAAACACAATATTCTCAGAAGTCTTGTATTAAAACAGATAACCCTTTTCACCTTAACTTTATCAAAAGAAGGCAAATGCATTGAATTTTTTCCTGTTAGGGTAATAATAACAATATTTTAAATAATAATAATATTTATTGAGTAATTCAACATGCATGATAATATACATTTTAGCTGAAGGTACAAATAGACTGCGCTGTATTTCAGCCAAACACTAGAGCTTAAAAACATTAGACATACAAACTAGGTTAATGAAATCAATAAATTACAAAATAATAATCTTACCACATTTTCAATTTTAGTTTTTAAATAAATAGAAAAATCAGGACTAAGTGACAACTTAATATAAAAGTGTTAGGTATGTTCTACTGTAAAACTAATGACAATTTCTCTGTATTCTCGTAAGTCATTTTTTGCAGACAGATTTTAAGACTCATTTTACAGTCAATGTGGTTATGTGGTAAAAATATATACATTTTGGTAATAAATTTGTGTTTGTCCGTCTTTTACTGCAATGTCTTTCCGTCTTTTACTGCTATATTCGTAGTAGTAGGGTAGAGATGAGTGTTCCTTTAGTACTACATTCAACATGAACAATTGGCGAACTGTAAATACATCAAATTACTCATAAAGCTGGTTCGTTGGGAAAGGAAACAGACGGAAGCTGCATACTATAAAGATTGCTCTCTGTGCTCCCTCGGTTGTTAGTAACAGTGTTTTCCACACTCCTCCCCAAAACGTAATGCAATAAGTAATTATCGATTGACATAGCGTAAAATATACTTGTCTGATTAATTGTTCACCCGATATATATATACACTAAATTGTTTTTTTTGTGAACCGTTTGTTGACGGTATCAAACTCTTGTTGTGCACTCTTGCAAACCTTATTTTCAGAGTTAGCCGAAAAAGGAAGTGTCATATCATCTGCATAATATAGTTAGGCCTTGTTCTATTCTTAATTCACATATATAATTAATGTAAATTAAAAACAGAAAGTTTTGTTTGGCCAGGTCTAGGAATATTCCAATTACATGATTTTCCTTATCAAGTTCTAGTACGATGTAATTTGTGAAATTGTGCACGGCGTCAGCAGTGGATATTTTGTGCCTGGATCCAAATTGGTTTTCTGGTAAAACCGATTTATTTTCTAAATTCTAAATACTTAACCAGCTTATTATTAATATTTTTGATAAGGAAGGCAGTATTGCGATTGGTATGTAATTCGAGATTTCCTGTTTGTCACCAGATTTTTAAATAGGAAGGATGACAGCTCTTACAAAATATCCCTCAGTTAAACATTTCTAAAACTGTACGTTAATGGCAGCGTTAAAATATGTTTGCATTTCTTTAATATTTAGCATGATCCTGACAATCGTCGTGTCAGCCCTTGATGATCCTTTCTATTTCAGATTCATCAGTTTTGAGAAGTGAAAAAGACATAATATTAGAGCTACACGGCAAAGGAGTTACTATTTGGCCCTGTAACTGGCTCTGCACTTTATCCGAACCTACCGTTAATAAAGAAATCTACAAAATTTGTTGATGGTATTTCGATGAATGAGTTGTAAAGTAGAAGATGATTCGTGCTCTTTTTTAGTATACGTTATGTCCTTAACGTGTCTCCAAATTTCCTTACTATTACTTGCTGCTCGTTCTAGATGGCGTTTAATCACAGTTACTTTTAATTTATTTTAGTAAGTTATTACAAAAATGACAATATCTATGGTATGTTATTCACAATATTTGGTTTTCAGGATTTCACCTACATTTCATAATAATCTCTGTGCCTTATTCAACGAAGAAGACCAGGTGTAATCCACGGTTTAATTTTTTTTTCTACTACTTCGAAAGTATAAAGTAGTTTTTTAAATTGCGAAGTGTACTTTTTCTTATTTATTTATTTAGGGTGGCTAGAACAAGTAGGGTCATTAACTACCACTACTAATAAAACTAATATATTTCTTACATAAAAGTATATAAAATAATTAGTTTAAAGAATTTAACAGTTGCTTCAGAATTGTTTAAGCAATTTAAGCAATCTTTTAAACATTTCGGTAAAGCCACTTTTAACCTTTTGCTTTTGTACATTGGACACTCAATCAATAGGAGTTTAACAGATAAATCACAGTTACACAAAGTGCATTACTTTTTATGTACCTTAGTGATAAGATGAATATGAGCCTATTATTAAATTGTAAATTATTTATTCCAAAAACTGACTTCTTAATATCGTATAAGGCACTACAATTATTATTTATCTAATAGTTGTTCCACAGGGTCCTAAGTATGAAGTTCTGGTATTTTTTAACATCCCTTGTGCTAGAAGTATTGTAATTACAGTAATGTAAATTCACAGCTTCCTTAACTTGCACATCTGCACTTCCGTTACCTGAGATGCCTAGGTAGCTAGGTATCCTCACTAGTTCTATAATACAGCCTCCCTGTACTAGGTCTCGTACAGTATTTCTATTTAACTTTAATAACAGGTCTGAGTATCACAAGTTGTATAGGATTAAGAGAGATGACATAGATTCAGAAAATATCAAACATTTTGTGTAACTTGAATTATCTTTTATTATCTCTAAAAACTTTAGGATTGCAACCACTTCGCAAGTAAATATAATTGCGTAATCTTATAATCTGTATGACATGTCTTGACGATACAATTGCGCAGCCCGATAAGCCTTCGTAAACGGAGCCATCTGTAATCAATAGTTGGAAATCCGAATATTTTTCCATAATTTCGTAATACAGTTCTTTGTACATATGTCTAGATTTACTGTAAATTTTACTTTTTGCCATGGTGGCTGCACTGAGTAAGTAAGAAAAAGGATGGGAATTTGAAGTTAATTTCGAATACATAATTATTGACTCTTACTTAACCTTAAACGAACGGGAAGCGATAATTTAAAATTATATTCAATGTCTGATGGTATTGAACTTTCTTTACGAAAGGTATTTTTATAGTTCGTGATGTGTTTGGCTGCGTATGTGAGGCATAACAATTTTCGTCTTAATTGCAGCGGAATTTCTACTGATTCAACAAGTACTATTGGCTGGGCTTGTTCTAAAGGCTTCTAAACTTAATCTTAGACACTGCGTGTGAGTGTTTTTTTTTTAGAAGTTTCAGGCTCTTAGTTGAGGCTGAGTCATAATATATTTTTTGCCTAATTAGAGCTTTGTAGAAATTTTTAATGCACTTAAAATCCCGAAGTGTTGATGATAATATTTTGATAACGTTCATCCTGTTATGGCATTCAGCCTTTAGTTTTTTGATACGACTAATCCAGTTCATCCTGGAATCTAGTGTTGGTCCTGATATCTTCAGATTATTTACTTCTTTTATGTTATTATTATTTAATCTTAAACTATATATTTAAATATAAATATAATACATTAGGTTGCATATTAACCCTAATGCACTACAATCTTGTACGGCCGGCTCTTCTACGGGAACATATTATTGTGTATTATTCGTCAAGTACGTATTGTAACCTTCGTGCTCTTTTACGTTGTACCGACTTGCAAGCACTCGGTTAATACAATAATATCGCAAGTGCCGGATCGGAGCCTTTTGATGACTACCGACGCCCATGGACTATCGCTTGAATGTTACGTAGATGTGTTGCCCTCCTGTCAGCCCCAATGGGCCACCGGCTACTCACAAACCGCGCGAAACGCGACAACGACAGGGATGTACCTCCTCTTATGCAGCATGGCACTACGTCTTCCTAATGGCAGCCAGTACTTACAAAATAATGTTGCAGGTTTCGGCATCTTTCTTGCCTGATTTATGGCTTGGTCTACTGTACTTTAAAAACGTTTCCATGCCTTGGTATTTTAATTTATCTGCTAAATTTAGGTTGAAGTGCTACCTTCAAGGACTTCTGTCTCCGCCTTAGACGAGGGTACTCTAATGACCTAATGCGGCTCGCCGATAGTCCGTCCTGCGTCTGAGATAAACGGAGATTTTTTTTTTATTTTGTCGATGTCCTCCTTAGTCTACGTACTAATACATAGTACAAATAGTTTGCAAGGGCTTAGAGCCGTGAAAAAAACGTTTTTCTAAGTCAATTCAAACACCGACGTTTATGTGCATATTTCCTGTGGGGTTGCGCTTGCTGTTGTGTTTTTTGTTATTTACCCAAACTATGAGGTAAATTTGTCGGATGACTGATTTGATGTAGTGGTCACACAGGAGGTGTTTTTTTGCGGGCGCGGGTTCGGAACGAGGCTTTTCCTGGCGGTCAAGGGATCGAAGGGTTGTAAAGTTCTACGGTAGCTAAGTTGATGTATTGATGTACGTTACATTATACTGTTTAGAACAATTATAATAATTGTAGTAAATATAATAAACAAAAAATTTTTATTGCACCCAACATCGACACGCATTAATGAGAAAATAGTTCATACCATATAAGTACGAATAAATCCCAAAATGGCTTATAAATTACAAATAGATCAGCGAAAGAACCTTATTAACAAACTTATGTTAACTACGTCAATAGTTAATTTCATAAATCTATGTAAAAACGTTTTATTTTAGTACAATTGTTGTAGAATACAATAGCATTTAGCTAGATATTTTTGTTATTTCCCTGACTTCATGAAAGTGCTATTTTCTGTTATCTGTGGGGAAATACCAGATTGCCCCATTACATTGCGATTAGACGTAAAATAAGTATCTTTATCATGTACGCTCATTTCCCACTTGTTACGGACCTTATCGCGGTTTCTGAAATGTGGGGCTGGTTAAATAATTCCATGTATTAATTAAAGTAGTGAGGACCATTCAAGTACACTTAAGGCGTCAGTTGTGCCTATCTTATGTACAAGTCATATAGCCTATATTACAACAACGTACTTCAATTTCTTGCCATAAAGAACAGCCATCCCATATTTATCGAAAAGTGAAATGTGGAGTTTTTGAGAAAAAAGCTCAACAAGGTATTCTCATTATTATATTTAGATAGTACAAATATAAACGCGCACGAGCATAGTTTCCTATACAGGATATTTAATACGACAGTAAATTAGACATCGTATATCAAATGACATTCCTTAACATAAGCATCTATCAATTAAATAAAGTAAGTCACAAAATATACATTTTTATTTACAATAATCTCTACAGCATGTAGTTACTACATTGAAAAGCTATATCCCAAAGGCAGGTACCTGGTAGGTTACCTAATTTGGTACATTTCTTATATCTTAGTAACAGTCCTTATCCAGTCCCGTACGGCGGCGACTCGTGCGAACACGACCTTCTTGCCCGCCTCACACACGCTGGCGTCGTCTTCCGCCCACGAGAGGACGCCCAGCAAGCGGCCGTACCGGATCAGCCCACTACCGCTGTCTCCCTGTAAATAAGCGTAATATCCCTTTAGTAAAAGATATGCTGCATTGCAGCCGAATTGGCCCGACACTACCGTGGTCATGTGATACAGTAATAGCAGACTGTCGGGTCTGGTGCGTCTTGTGAGAGTTGGAATGTGCTACTGGGGTTATAGTTAAAGGAGTACAACGCTTTCGGTATACATATAAACCCGGTTACTCTTGGTAAAGGCGTGGGCAGTCAGCGAGTCGTAGTTACAACTAGGAAAAGGTCAAAAGAACTCACATTACACGCGGAGTCGCCTCTGGGTGCCCGGCCTCTGGTACACAGCATGTCCTGCGGATTGTACTGCTCCATCGTGGAGCACTCTTCGTCTGGTCGCAGTTCTAAATCCATAGCATGCATTTCACTGCGCATGTAGCCCTGTGTGAAGCATAATATTATATTCCCTTTGTCTTTTCTTGATGAACCCGAAAACTTATGGCAAAGGCCATCTTCTTTGATAAATATGATACTGTTACGTGCATATCAGATATAATGTGCACATCACCGTATTCGAAATAAAATTGGTATATGGTTACGTGTTACTCCTCAAGATAACATATTACAGTCTTCGAGTAGTAATATAATATTGTAAATTATTACTATTGATGTTCAAAATACCAAGATACTGAGTCAACGTCGCAAAACCGTCCGCACAAAAGTTGAGCACTTCTCAAATTATACACTTTGTGAAAGCACCTTAAGAGCGCGCGCGTAAGGTTGGATTTGCACAAAAGAATATGTTAATGTATAATCATGTCTGCTTTAGAATGACAGTTCAGTATGAAATCGTGTATCTTGTATTTTATAGATCAATGATTATTATTCAAAGAATGCAGTGACTTTGACATCTCTAATCATGAATCAGTCATAAATGAACAGTAGACGGCCTTTTACTCTACATCCCATAGTACTTCAATATTATTTATAAGTTTATTTATAACAATGTAGTCACCCCAAAGGTATTAGTTCCATATCCGGCGTATCCAACTCGCTCCCCCGCCTGGTGAGTGATACTCTCGTCTAGCTCAGCAGCGGCCAGCACTGCGCCGTCCAGGTTCAGGGGTGTCTCCAACTCAGCTAACATGAAGTCCCACCGAGCTCCAATCTATGTTGAGAACAAGTCTGAATGAAGCACCATGACATTATTGGCTCAAATAATGCTAAGAAATAGCTAACGCGTAGTTGTTTCTTAGAGTTCTGAAGGCAAATGGAAAAAAATGTTGTACCATTATAGTTTTAGTCATATCCATCTGTCAGTCCATGGATCTGTCCGCGCGTATGTCATAACATACAAACATACGTTTTATGCGCTGATTATGGGTGCTGTTACTTTAAAATTTGGAAGGTAGGTGGTAGGATATTTTGTTATTTATGTATAGCCATGTTTCATTGGACAGGTTGGTCTAAATGGTATGGAAGTCTTTAAGAAAGTTTCATGTACTATTAATTTGCGAGATATTTGCTTCTAAGTTGTTGTATATGTGTCTACTTGGACAAAAATGGTAAAAAATTTGGATTATGGAATTGAAATAAAAATAAAAATTTAAATCGTAAATTGGTTTGAAAAAAATCGAATTAGTAGTTTCAGAGACGTACGATTTTTTTTGGTTTGCTATTACGAAACTCGGCATTTGCAAGTCCGAGTCGCTCCTGGCAAGTTTTTAAAGAATGTAGATAATTATGAAATGAGTAGGCCGCAGTATATTTCTTTCTCCAAAAAATGCAAATTTTAATTGTAACAAAAAAGCTACGGTTCGCAAACTATGTCAGCGTATCACACTTGTGAACATAATTCCTACGTTTCCATCTATACATAATATTATAAAATCTACTAGCCAAAAGCTGTCTGTCTGTAAGTAAATAGATATTTTTCTCAAAAGCTACTGAACGGATTGTCATGCGGTTTTAAGTCATGCGTCGGATAGAGTGATTGCCAAGAAAGGTTGCTATGTGCACAATAAATGTATTTTGTTACTCATTCTCGCAAAAGATCTGTTCAATAGAAACATATTTAAGTTAACTTATTCAGAGACTTAAACGACATTACAATTTAGAATAATACATGAATGGGCTACAGTTTATTCCGAAAAAAGAAGTGCTTTTCTTTGTCATAGTTCTACGCAAGAGAACCCCCTTGTACTATATATACGAGGAGGCACCTCGTACGACCGGGGTTGTACCTCTCGCTGATTTGATATCGATTCATTTGTGATATATATATATATATATATATATATATATTGAGTGGTGTATGAACTTCACCGCGGCGATGAACAATTGCAATGTAAAATTTAGTTACCTGTTTAAAATTGAATCTTTCGGCGTTTACCCAGTAAGGGCCGACGGAGAACAGAGGATGCACCACGAGGCGCTTCACCGGCAGGGTAGTGCCCGTACCCCTCGCTGTGTTGTTTGTGCCCGCGAGGATCTGGCGTCCGTTACCGAATATGGTGCTGGAAATGTTTCTGTTTTTAACTCATCAGTTTAAGACGCACTATGGGTCATGGGTCTGCTGCTGGCCGGCAGTTTAGTCAGGGTGTTACGGCAGAGAGACCGGGTTACCACTCACTCACGCCATGAAGTGATAGTCACACTTTCACTGTTCGTGCGATTTAAAATTTTGCGGTGGCCCAATTGAAAGTTATATCTATGAAGACCAAACTTTCAACTCCGTGGGGTTGGAATGGAACCGCTACCACGTGAGTGGTTCCAATACATGCATATAAACATAGTAAATTTGCTTTTGCGATCTTTATATGTTTTTACAAATACCTAATGCCTTCAGATGTTGTGAATTTTCTGTTTCTCGTTGTTTGCCTATTTAATCGGAAGAAGTGATGTCAAAACTTCAGCCTTATCAGTTCATTTACATCAATAAAATGGCTAAAAACGTATCACCACATGTAATAAATATAAAATTACATTTAATAAGAAGTGGAAGTATAAAACAGTTTTAATTCATCGAGTGGTATTGTCTATTATGTGAAGCATGTTTAATGTTACCAGAAATTGTTTAAAAATACACGATTATATAAAACGTTAAGATTTCACTCCATTTTTCCAAGAGCCCATAATCAAATCATCGCCACGGTGGGGCCGTCTCCGAGTTATACCGTTTCAAACAAAAAAAATTTTTTGAAAATCGGTCGACAATTGACGACGTGATGGATTGACAAACGTACAAAAAAACATTCGAATTGTAAAGCTCCTCTTTTTTTGAAGTCAGTTAAAACGAGTAGTGAATGCGTGTAGCAGGAGATCGGTCGTCTTGGCGTTCATTGACCTATGAGCAGTGGGCCGATAAGGGTTGATAATGAAAAAAAATGTTGAATAGGGAATATATTTAAATTCTATACATATATTTTTAGATGATGATTCCTCAATATACATAATTGGACGTTTTTATACACTTAATTTCTTTTATCTTATTTTTCTTTATTAAAACTACAGTAAAATATATTTTGAAATAAATTTTTAAACCTTACATTTACACCATAAGAAGAACAAATAAGACCGTCGCGAATTTGCTTTGTACAAAATCTGCCAATTATTTTTTATGTACTCTTAACACTCGCGTTATCAAGATGAATCTAACGAAACCTTATACGGGAGAATCCGTTGAGCCGATCAAGCTGTAGAAGGGAACATTGAAATCTACATACATATGTATATTATATCTTGCCGACGCAGTCGGGCGGTTTGTTGACGAATACGTTGCAAATACGTATTAGTTAGTTACCAGTGAGCCGCTGTCAGCACCCAGCTGGGGCTGATGATGGTACCACCGCAAGTCCTAGCGAACAACACCGCACTTGGGTACCGCAGATTGACTGGCAGCGTGACGTCTTCTTCTATTCCTAACTTTATTCTGTTTTCAACGTCGTTGTGTGTGATTTGAGTACCTATTTAAAACAATAAAAAATACAAAAAATATTCCATATTATAAATTTCATTCACCTACTTCACCTCCTTAGGGGTCAAATTTATAAAATAATTTCTTATTGCTCTCCTACATCATAAAAGGAACTGTTGTAACTAATTTCAAAATAACGCCCTTTATTACGCGCCTCGTCGCTGGTGTAGCGCCGCCGATTCTTCTAAGTCATTCCAAAGTGATCGACAGTATGGACGTGACAAAGCCACGGTGATTTTTTGTTACCGGAACAAAAAACACAGAAATAACGACTCAGCCCACCTCTATGAGCTTGCCATCAAACAGCATTACAATCTTGCCTGATCCTGCTACCAGGGCTCGGTTCCCACTAAAGTTCGTGCGCTCGATATCGTTCTCGTAATTAGCGGGGTACGTAGCCTAGTGCGTTTATATACTCTGTATCGGAGCCGAGGTGCCTCGACATTTCCAATAGTGAATTGCTGGCTAATCCGGCCCGCACGACTGGGGAAGATCTTCTCGCTCGCCGCTCCTACTGCCGGGTCCAT
>JAFELO010000613.1:61249-80810 GCA_017140195.1 Eumaeus atala | reverse complement strand
ATCATATTTATTTATTTATTTAATAATTAATGTCAATTCAAGACACATTATACACACAGAATTCCTAATCTGCGCAGATATCTACAATACACGAGCATTTTATACGAGGCGACTTCAGTGAATACATGCATATGTCAAGCGATACACTGGGCGCATGTACTACTTAACTTCTGACATATTTATTTGATAATAATGAGATAAGGACTTCGTCTCACAATACCGGTCATCTTACATGTCCCCTTGTGAGTGTATTGCTAAAAAACCCAGAAAATTTAATAACCTGTTCACCTAAATCATAATGTCTTTTTTATGTTTTTGTCACTTCTAAGAGATTTATTTTCAATGCTTGCAAATTTCGTTCTGTTTCCAAACCTTCCTGTACGTACAGACAAAATAAAAAAAGAGTATAAATCGCGTTATTACGTGTATAATATATTAATGCCTCATGGTCTAATGAAAATAATGTTCAACCACAGCTGTGAGGTCCCGGATGCGAGTTCCGGGTCGGATCACACTGTTATTGGCATTTTTCAATTTCTAATAATAGTCCAGAGTCTGGAAGTTGGCAGTCTGAAGAAACACCCAAAATAGTTCAATAGAGCTACCGCAAACTTGTGGACCAGTCCTTAATTAAGAGGCCATGTTTCGGCCCCGTAGGTCTTCATGGGGAGGGAGGGAGCTCTGCGGTATAGACGACTAGAGAATGTGACGAAGCTTCCGGAATGCTGCCCAACCCAAGTCAATCCTTCTATCGGCTACCTTCTCCAAGTTATGTGTACCTAATTGCAATAGTTGCCGACACAATGGTTTAGTCTAGATTAATAATCTATATTGCCCTTTTAACTTACGTTCGCCTTACACGTAAGTCAAGCAAATCACATATTGAAGGTAAGACAACGGGCAGGCCAAACTGCTAGCAGAACAGCTCATCGTTGGGGAAAAACATTTCTAGAGAGACGCACCGGAAGACGCGTTTGATGAGTTAATAATTAATAAAACACCAGGTAAAAACGCGTTTGATGAGTTAATAATTAATGAAACACCAATTCAAGTAAACTTTAATACCCTCAACGTCTACATTCTCAACGCTTCTGGCCATCATCTTTTTACTTCTATTTTTTCGTGTCGTCTAAAATGAATATTTATTTGATGGAAATAATAAGAATACACACTGTATTACCGAATGTACGAAGCGCGACAGCATTGCTGTCACTTTACGGCGGTGTCACGTGAATTTGAGGTACATCCCGCCCAACGCGGCTGCGTTAGAGCGTCCTCTTACAACTCCCCAAAATTTAAAGGACGTATTCATTTTCTGTAATACACATACACAAATAGCCAGAACATACCTTATTAGGTGCTTTATGCGGTTATGTAGAAGAATTAGTATGGAAGCATACAATAGCCACAAACGGGCGTATTATTTTCATAAGAAACGTCAACGAGGGAAATCGTCAAATGTGAGACGTTATGTACAACAGATTCGGACAGACTTTTAACATGTATTAAATATTTATGAATTCAAACTTATATCGTACTTAAAATGTAATAAAATTAGCAGCCCCTGCGGTTTACTCCACTCCAATAATATATATAGATTAGAAGTAAACTTCATAGTCTTCCTTGATGAAGCCCGTTCTATAGTAAAAATACTGGATTATTATTGGATATTTACTAAACGATAAATTATAAAAAAGGTGATGGCCATATTACATTGTACATAATTATAGGTATAGAGGATGTCCAAGAAAATGGAGCACTTACTTAAATGGATGAGAGAACACTTCCTGTACAACCTTCAGAACTAACCGTCACAAATAATAATACAATGGGATTGAAGTTGTTTGGAAGCGCCAGAGACGTTAGTAGTCTTTTGCTGATACACTTGTTGTTGTTAGATATGAAATACTTACTGGTATTTTTCTGTGTTTCGGATATCCACATCATAACAGATGCTCCATTCTATTGTACAGCCTGTACATAAACAAATAAGTAATAAACAGTTCTTATTACTTATCGATTTACTTTTATCATAATTAGCTTCTTGAAGAAGGTACAAGGTAGGCATAGTCGTAGTTTTAGTGCTGCTAAAAGTAATGACATACTTATCTAAGTTACCACAAATTCAGTGTAAAATTAAACAATACATTATCCGGTCATATTTTATTTCACAAATACAAGTTGACACAAGTATTTTTCTGGAAATTGCGTCGCTGATGTATATAATTCTATCTGTACGCGGAAAATAATAAATATATTGTATGTCGGAACAGATGCTGTAATAATGATAAAAAATAAACTGTCAACCGCCAAAATAACACTAAGTTTTAACACTTTTGTATATTTAAAATTTAGTAACAACAAATTTGCATGTTATTATATACCATTTTAAATGCACGAATAGCAATGTATTATTTTGTGTTTTTATAAATACGTCGATTTAGGCAATCGTCATTCGTCATCAAAATAATTTGTTTTATCGTATATATTTTACTCTCTTTAAAATGTATTCCAAAAATAAATATTAAATAACTGGAGTTATTATTGCATAAGTGTTGGCAGGTAATCGATGGTCATGGCTTTTCACACAAGTGTCACACAAAAACACTTGGACAAACTACCTGACACCGCTAAAATAACAATCTGAAAAATCACAATAATTCTTATGGAATTAAATCAACAATTACAATGTCTTAATCTAAAAATGTTACGTTACATTACTAATCGAAAATTGGCTATTATTATTGCTTTCAAACTACCTAACTACCCGAAACTAAATTAAGTCTAGATGCGATTAACAATATCTAAAGTGTTACTACATATCCAGTACCGGATCAACCATGTAGCCAATGTAGCAATTGCTAAGGGCCATGGGCCATAAAAGGCCGAATCACCTTAATACTTAATATGACGACAAATCATGGGCTCCTGGATATAGTTTGCTACAGGCCCTGCGCTAGCTCAACCCGGCGCCGTACTTATCGTATATAACGCAACTACGTAGCTGTTTTCTATGCCACTAATAACATTATCATCACCGATGCAGTTACTTAATACTGATGTATCTTTGTTGAAGGTTGCAGTGACGCATGAAATGGAAACAATCCAGCACTCGTTAACAATTAAACAGGCACAAAGGCTTACAAGTTAGTGCTTGCTAACTAATTGCTGTAGTGTGCCCGTATACAATGCTATGAGTGTATGTCTTGTACTTTTCGATTTTAGCAACGTATTTTAAGTGTTTTTAATCGGTCGAGCTCCAGCGACACGCGAATGTGCATAGCATACATCTGTCTGATTTGTTTTAACTTCTTATGTGTGGGTCGTTAAATTTCTGTATGGTTCACTTCTCATTTGTGTTGGTGCATTTACAACAATAATGTGTGGTCCAATGGTGGCAGGCTCAGGGTGCGCACAACCCGTTGGACCAGAATCACAAACAATTTTCCAATGGCACAATTATGAAGCTTAAATAATTCTTGGAGACAGAATATCAATAAAGGTCACCTCAGACACACCGACATGACGCGCAACGAACATGCACACCTTAAAATATAATTGGAATAACTTCTAAATGCCTAGAAGTGACCGAAGCCAGTGTTAACTGTGTCCTGCTGTAATGTGGCTCAAGGTGTGTAAAGTGTAAGCAAATTCATTAAAGAAATCGACCGTTCGGCATATATATGAAGAGTACTACATAAGAAGCGAAGTATAAGAGAAGTTATAAAAAAAAAGTTTATAGAAATTATAAATAAGTTTGGATTAAAAAATAACGTCGAAAAAGATCGAATAAACTGAAACACGATCAGGTTGCGATGTTTTATTGCAGTTCAAAAGCTACATTCGGTTTCCATCATCAGATCAGCTTCATGTCATAACAATTTTGTATTGTCAACCGATTTACTCACGCGAGCATAAGTTCATCTCAAACGGAAAATAAATGAAATGGATCTTGCAAGATGTGATTACAGATAGACAACTATTTCTATAGGAGTACATAAAAGCTTGTAATACAAAAATAACTTAATATAAAGTAATATAAAAGATAAAATCGATAAAAATATGTCTTTTATAAACTAATATCATCCCTAATTCGTGGGGACCTTCTGGTACGACCTTGCAGACGAACCAATTACTTTAATTTTAGACTTTACATGTAGTTTGACTATATTGCCAAGTGAACGAATTATTGTTTTTCTTGCTTAAAAAATGTCTTGGCTTAAAGTTTCACTTACGGCCAAATATTTAGTACTCTATACCTAAATAAATACTCATTTATCAGTAGCTCGGTAAGGAAAAGCAAGCAAGAGTACATACCTGATCATTTACGAAATCTGACTATTTGATTAAAGTATGGTGTGCGTGATACGCCTGCAGGTGTTGTCTAACTGTCGTCGGTGTGTAAATCCGTCATCATTTGTACGTTAGATATTAGTTGTATTAAAGATTCTATAACAATGTAATATAATTGGTCTCTTCATGTATATACGCTATGCCACGTCAATAAAATCTTTTGGAAGGATCACAAGCATCTTTAGAACTACCCAACAAAAAGGTATCACAATTTAATAAATGGTTAAGGAATGTATGGAGGATATTTTTTATAGAATAGAGGGATACGAGAAATCGGAGCCTTTTTTACGACTACTACCTATGAACATCCACAAATTTATTATGGCGATGCGTCGCCCTCCCTCTCCCACCCCAATGGGCCACCGGCTACTCACAAACTGAACGAAACGCGACAATGAAGATGTCACTTTATGGCGGTATTCTGTGAGCGAGAGGAGGTATTGTACCAGCCCAATGCCGTTGCATATGAGGATGGAGTGTAATGCACTATGCATGGCACGACCTTCTCCTGTGTAGCATGACACTACCTCTTCCTTATACATCGAATTTTAGATAGATTAGGTGCAAAATTATTTTCGATTGAGGAACCTGTACGGGTACTCACGTGTAATGGATCTACTCTTGAGTAAATTTGTATACATTTATGTGCACTGTTTTCAAACATACTTATAATCTCCAGCTGACCAAGCCACGTACACTAAAATGTCAAACAGGGCCCATAATTTATATTAGATAAAAAATTGTATTACATATCCTTTCAAAATTGTTTATTAAAAGTGATTCGGTAATTCCGGAGATTAGCCCGGTCAAAGCCAAAGATAATGAGAGGTTCTAATATGACAAGATTGAGTGAGACAGATGAAAATGTGACTGGAACTTACTTGGGTACTTAATGTAGTATATCCTTGGCTATCCATTTTATTCCTATATTTTTGGTCGAAGCTCGATAGCTGCAAAGCGTGAATGATGTGATATAATGAGTAGGTTCTTTGTGTTTCTTAATTTTTTTTTAAATTCAATATCGTTAATATATGTTAATTACAATATATATTAATTACAAGTCGTGTCACTCAGTGCAAAGTTTAAAACTGGAGTTTGTGCCAGTAATAAAACAGATTAAAATGTATTTCTTTCTATGTCGTATTTATAAGTGCAGTGCAAATTAAGTACTCAACTCAAATAAAATTGCTTCTTCTCTTACATGATACAGAAGTAAGTTAAACGCGCGCAAAACATATGAAAAAAAGCACAGGCACAGATTTCAGAGGACTTACAGTCCTAGCTCCTGTCAACAGTCCACAACTACTTACTAGCGTTTAGGCCAATGCCACTACAAAACGTTTACACTTTTACAAATCTACATATGCACCAATATCTACAAAGCTTATTTTTTTCTATGTTACAGAATTACGTCAAAGTAATTTTATTTTACATAATATAACTATGGATGGCCACCCATTTATTATAATGAAATATTGAATGTTTTTTCAAGTAGTATTACTCTACGTTTTGTGAAAACAATAAGGAATGCGAAATCATTTATTTTTATGATTAAAATTTACTGGTTTCGAAAATCTGGTCTTGCTATTATAATTGTTTCCAGTAAAAAAATATATTTATATAAATAATTTGAATATGGGTGTTACTGTATTGATACTATTCTGTTAAAATTTGCAAAAGGCGATGCAATTACTTTTATAATTGTTGAAACAAATCGTACTTTATTTGGACACCGATTTTCTTTTATTTATTACCACGTACTTTAGTAAAAAAAAAGGTGGCAACCCTAAATATAACCTATAACTTTTTAATTAGTTCTACGGAAGGTTCCTGAAGGGAGCGTCGACCTTATTATCTTATTAGCTATTAAAAACGGATTGTTAAGATGTATTTATATGCACTTGTACTACGTAACATACTAAAAATGACGTTCGTCGTTTTTTTCGCCACAAATGACGGCTTATAGGCCTTGATATTGTCAACTCTTTAATTCTACCTAAACACTAGAATATATTTATATTCTATAATTACCTTGTAATCAACTAACAGCAGTGGCCGACACACGCGCAGAGCTCCGACAGAACATGTAAACTTCTAATTGCATCACTATGTACTTATTATTATTATGAGTGTGATCTTATATAACGGTAGAAGGTAGAATTTTGAGAAGCACCAAGTGATGTGAACGGATTGCGCCAATTGATTAATATCGCGACAACTTTAAAGAGTTCGTACTACAATTTAAATAGACAATGGAGGAAAAAGACGACCAAGTAAGAGGGCGGACGAAAGAGACGACGGGTATTACCCAAGTTGAACAAATCTATGTAAAAAGGTCCAACGATGGTTTAGTATACTAGTTTGCTTAGTTTTCTTTGTGTAAATGTTCTAACCAACATGTCGTGTATATAAAAACTAAAATCGACGTGTACTTAATTCGCTGTGAATACTTATTTCACAGGCAGTATTCAATGACGTCACAATTTCAAAACCACGCCACAAAATAAAGTATTTAAAATAAATTCCACGTTGGATACGATCGCTCCCGTGTCACTAAAATTTGTATTTTAGTTTATTTTACTGTGACGTAATTTTAATTTTATAACGGGTAATGAGACTGTGTTTCATAAATTAAGATCAAATATAAATTGAATAAAAAATATTGTACAAATATTTGGATGATTAAAAATGCCTCGGTTGTCATAACCTGAATTAATCGGCATAAATTAATTTTTAAAAGTAAATAAGTAATACCTTTTTAGCAAAATGTTGGAGTTCTGTTCTTTGAATATTCAATACGAATTACAATAATAGATAGGTCATATAAGAAACACTAATTGAAATGTTAAAGATAGATAACTGCTCAGGTTTATTTTACTTGTCTCACCTAAATGATGTTATTTGAGCTAAGTTAGTTGCACGAGTAAGTAATATAATTGCCTATATACAAGTATAGTAACTAAGAGAGAGGACGAGTTAGTGGTGCTGAGGCAGGAGTGTCGCTGAGGGTCAGAGCTGGCGCAGAGGCGCTCTGCAGTCCACACGCGCCATCCAGGCGATGTCCCGAGTGGTCACCTGCGGTCACATGTCAGTAGCTTAATGAATTGCCCAGTAAGTGGTAGGAGCTCTACACCATGTTGCGGCGGTGGCGCGCAGTCGCCGGGGGTGAACCCAGACACCTTGGGCGAAATTAATTTAAGCAAAGGGAGCTGCTCCTTGTATTCCTCTTAAAAGAAGAGGGTACTAAAGGGCAGGAGAAGGGGGCGCTTTTACACATGGGGCAAGGAACGAGAATGGGAACCTCTCCCAATTGTTCCAAAGTTGGTGGGGTTGTCCTGTGGTGCCAGGTAGTCCCTCCGTGGAGGTGCGTTGATGTCTTATGGGACAGACCAGCCGTCGAGGTGCCCTGATGATATGTAATTCCGGGCCCCTCACCAAATGCGGCACTGATGGCATTCGCGGTCGTCTTTGTGGGTATTCGGCGCTACAATGGGTCGCGTGCCCCAAACACCACTGGACCCAGCCAGGGCCGGTGAAGGCGCGTAAAAGCGTTTCCCCGCGTCAGCAAAATTTTTTAATTTAATTTATGAATTAGATTATATTGTCGCAATCACCTGGTGCATGGAGTAGACGGCGAGCACCACCAGCACGTGCATGATGTTGTGAGAGTTGAGGCAGCGGTCCACGGAGCCCGGGAACCACTTCTCTGGGATGTGCAGCGCGCCGATCACTCCGCCGCCCAAAGAGACTGCGTCCTGAAATAATCATTAATCGTGGATATTTTTTTTTCTGGACACCTTATTGTTAATAACTATAGTATTTTGTTAATAAACTAACTACGGTGTTAACTAAATTGCCTGCTACAAATTGCGCGCTGGTCGCAAGTGATGCTGAACTATCAGAAGTGTTGATCTTGGTTTTTCGCAAGACCAAGAACAGTTTTGTAACAAAATAAATATGTTGAAGAAAAAAAAAGTGTTGGATCAACAATAACCGATGATAATGGACAAACAATAAAATAGACTTATAAACTTTTAGCCCTATCCTGAGAAGGACCGGCGAGACAAACTCAGCGGGTCTTTTATATATATATATATATATATATATATATATGTATATATATATATATATTACATTTATATGAGCACTTGAATAAACAAATAAAGGCAACAAGAAAAAAAACTCAAAACTATCACAAACGCAACAACGTGGCTGTTAATTGGCGCCGATATTATGTGAGCGAGGGGGGGCTCGGTCCTCGGACTGACCCGGTTGTGCTGGCCCGATTCGGTTACAATCCAGCGAGGCCATAACCTCTTACAAACAACAAATTGTTAGAGTAATCTTGAGAGATTTGGTGGCGCTTAAGCAGTCAAATCCATGTAAAAGCGTTGGAAAGGTAAAGAACTCATGGGCAAAAAAATAGCTGGGAAGGGGTTCGCTGCCCAGCTACGACTACAGCGTAGTGGAAGAAAATACTTACGGAGGCCAAAACCCACAAAGGCCGTGAGTCAAGCGTAGGCAGGACGTAGGCGCAGGTATACCTTATAGGTGCCGTAGATACTTCTATTGTTAAAATGAACGTACACAATAGAGTTATTCCTTTGAAATTCTACACTTGAAAAAGTGAAAAAAAAAAAAACTGGACTCTTTTGTGAAAATGAAGGGTTCCTATAAAGTCTATAAGTACTATAAAGTCCCACATCCGAAGTGCACGCCGAATGAATGAATGAATGTGTCTATAAAAAAACGGCAAAAACCACGTTTGTTTAATGAGAGCCCCTGAAATAATTAAGTTATTATGTTGAGATACAGCCTGTTGGCAGACGGACAAACGCGCAGCGGAGTCATAGTAATTGGGTTCCGTTTTTTCCCTTTGGGAGCCCTAAAAAGATAACCTCATTACAACCTACGACTATTTATACAATATATTTTATGTAAAGTAAATGTATCCTCTAGTGATACGTTCTGTAAATTGCGCGTACTTCGCGGAAGCCCCATACATGTTATCTCATTTACTTGTGTGCTTCATTATATTTTCTACCGACACAAGTTCTGCTTCGCGTAAACGTCATAATGTATGAAATGTTTCATTTTTATATTGTATTTTACTGACAGTATTATTAATTGTCTTTAATTAACTTTTATTACTAATTCGTAAAAAAAAAGCGAATTAGTAATAAAAGTTAATTCGTTTTATTACTAGTTCGCTTTTTTATTATAACTTAAATTGTATTACTAATACTAATTAAGCACGCTTCACAATGACACCGCACTGAAACATAAAATAAACGTCGGTCATAACTAGTAAGCACTTTTAGCAAGAGGCAGGGCCATGCTGCATTGCAGCGGAATTGGACCGGCACGACCGGGGAGGTATCTCCCGGTCGCCGACACTGCCGTAAAGTAACAGCGTTTCATTCGGTTTGGGAGTAGTCGGTGGCACATTGGAGGGGCGGAAGAGAGCGTCGTTGAGAGGCTCGGACTGTTCATTTGTCCCCTAGAGTGTAAAATAAGCATCCATCAATATACTCTTGAAAAACGACATATGTATGTCTTAGTTTGAATTGAGGTTAGGTTCGAATATTGATTTAACGTTTGGCTCACATAGATTACAATCAGGGTTATCATAAAAACTCAATTTGATCCCGCAAAATAAATTGTCCTTTGCAATTATACGCGAGTGAAACTGTCCCCACATTTTCGCACCGATTTACTTGCGTAGTATTATTGTAATGCCTCGAGGTTTTCGAATCTCAATAATAATGTTGTTTTATAAAAGTTTTCAATAATTTTGACCTTTATTGCGTAGATAACGCGAGGTGCGTTAGCGGAGTGAATTGTTACCTCGGCTGTACGAGAGAGAGAGAGAGAGAGAGAGAGAGAGAGAGAGAGAGAGAGAGAGAGAGAGACAGAGAGCGCGAGAGAGAGAGAGAGTAACGAGAAATATTCATTTTAGTTTTAGGTTAAAATATATGTTACAATATCGTGGGTGTGGGTACTTGAACATTTCCTCTCATCCAATTTGAGTCAAGTGTAAGAGGGATTATTTTACAGTTGTACTGCTACAGGATTGATGCCGCGTGTCACTTTAAAAGGCACGTTCCAGTTTATGTACTCTGCAGTCCTCAAGATCAGATTATTGGGTGTTGATGGGCTCTTCATAATTATTGTCACTATGTTTTGGTTATAAAAAATTCTACACAAATGAGTTTGGCATTATCATTTCGATTTGATTTGCAACATTTATTGCTGTTATGTATTTAGTGCTTTAATACTATTTTGGTGTTTGTATCAAACGTATTTTTTTAAATTGTTTACTTTGGTTACTACAATGTAGAACAAGAGTAAGAGGTAGTGTCACAATAAATTTAACAAAAGAAAAATTTCATGACACAAGAAAAAGTAATCTCTTGATGTTCCGTCTGCATATCCTCCCATGATGTGAATGTAGGACAAATGCTTAATATTTTCCGCTCACAGACATGTAGCAACGCCGCCGGGACATGCTGCTGTGTGCATAAAGTATTATGAGAATTAAATGAAAATTCTAATTATTACAGACTAGCATCACCCCGCGGTTTCAACCAAGTAACTCCTTTTTTTTGTTGACGCGGGGAAATGCATTTACGCGCCTCCACCGGCCCTGGGTGGGGTCTAGTATTGCGTGGGGCTCGCAGCACATTGTTCTGCCGAACACCCATAAAAACCACCGCGAGTGCCATCAATATCTCCTTTGGTGAGGCGCTCCGGAACAAAAAACATTCAAACATTCAGGGCACCTCGGCGCCTAGACAGTCTCCCAAGGGGGGGTCCCTTAGGAGACTGTCTGTCGCCACGACAAGGCTTGAACCATGGTCGGGCCCCTAGTAACTCCTGTCCTATTAGTCGAAGCGTCATGATATATATCAATTCGGGCCAGTCTTTCCTGAGATAAGCGCGTTGAAACAAACAAACGAACAAACTCTTCAACTTTACATTATTACTACAGATGCAAATTGAGCTGGCACGACCGGGGTATACATCTCACGCCCACGAGACTCCTGCAAAAGTGATAGCTATGCTGTCGTATTTCGTACGGTTTGTGAGTAGACGGTGCCTCATTGGAGAGGGAGAAGGCAGGGGGACAATACATCTGCATAACAATTATGAGGTCGTCGATGGTCGGTACCTCGCGATCCCGCGGCACGCCGTACAGTCTTGAGCTTCCGAGAGCGTTGGTGCACGGAAAGAGGCACCACATCTGTAAAATATCTGCCCGCAATGTGAAAGTCGATAGGCGTCAGTAGTCATAGACAGTAGACCACTCGTTTTCACCCATACAATATACTTTTGTATATTTTTTAAATCAGCGCCCCAAAAGGGGGTCGACGTTGCATGCTCGGACCCCGAGTTCGCCGAGGGCTGGTCACATAAGGTTGTTTAGCGTCCCGGTTCTGAGCTCTACTTTGCAAACTAGTGGAGCACCGGAGACGGTTACTGGTCTATTTTACCTGGGAACACTTGTACGAACCTTGTATTTTTTAGTAAGAGGCACTGCCATGCTCATGGCAGTGCCTACAAAATAATTTGTTACTAAAAATGCATGGTCGGCATGACCGGGGAGCTAACTCTCTGTTACATAACGCCGCCGCGGCTGTAAAGTGACCATCATGCTGTCGTATTACTTGCGGTGCGTGAGTAATGGCAATGGGCCAATCTGCTAATGAGCAGGGAAGAGGAACAGGTGTCAACACGTCCGCATTACATTATACCACGGGTGTCAGGCGTCAATAAAGTATGCAAGTGCTCGTTTGTCCCCTTACGCCTACTGCAACAAATGTGTCATCAGTAAAATGAGGCTCGTGTCAAGGATCACTTAGTGCCATGTGGATTCTCGCCTGCAACATCTGTTCTGCAATCAGATACACAATAAAATTGTTGTTACCAAAGTCCACATCAATTCTACGTACAATAACCCTTGGAAGTTCCACACATTTTTCCTGTAAAAGGTTCTTACACCTGAGTTCCGTACGCAAGGAAGAACGAGCTTGAGGACACTCGACACTTACACATTGGCCTGCATACACCCTAGTATGAAAGGAACTAAAAACTGATATTATTTGGATCGGCTCCTCGTCACCCCGATCCTCTCGTTACGAAAGCACTGGACTATGATCCAAACTGTGTCACAATCACCGGTCGTCGTCCCGGACACGCTCTGTCGGACGAATACCACCGCGTCACGACTACTGTCAAACTACCAGCAAACACGCTCTCAGATACGGATGCATTTCTCCCATCTGCGGGATAGTGGGGAGTTGGACCCCTGACCTAGTCCCGTCGCCCTATAAGTACTCATAGCAATGTGTTGAAGCTGTATTGGAATGCTCTTCGCTTCCGTTGCATAAGCTCAGGTCCGAAAAAAAGAACTATAAACTTAAGTTGTTGTGTTAGTGTTTTCAGTCATATAAATGCAACGATAGATTGCCCAGCGATCGAAATTCGGTCCCATCTAAAACCTTTTCGTAAAAAAAGTATGTACACACATACTTTTTTTGCGAAGAGGTTACACATCTTCAGCATACGATATTCAACAGTATCAACTTTGAGTTCTTTAAAAAGCGATGTGATTTATTTTCTTCACCTGGTAACAAGTATATAGATTAGCCAATTTTATTTTTTTGTACTGTACGTTCTTACTTCTTGTGAAACTTCATGATTCTAAGTTAACGAAAATTATCCTGTAGGTTTTAGTTACAGTGCGGCTGTATCCTTTTTATGTATGTGTATGTTCTTCTGTGTTTTAAGAGATATGTAAGAGATTGCAAACGATAAAATGTTTCAGCTTGATCCTGCCACGCGTTTCAGAGAAAAAGGATCAAGAACGTTTCACCAGACGCACAGACGGATAGACGAAAAGTCAGACGTACAGACAAAAAGGCGACCGTATAAGTGTAAAAGTTTTTTGAGGTACGGAACCCTAAAAGGGGTTTGGTTTGTAAATCCCGGGCCAAACTCTCATCAAAAATTTGGGCACGAACAGTGGGGCTGTATGCAGCGGATGGCAGAAGGTTTCGCGAGGAAGATGTTAAAATAGTGTTAACAGTCAGTTTCCTCTTCATATAAGTGTTGCACGCGCGACGATATCTGCTTCATCACAGATACGGATACGGATATAGATAATATTGATTCATCGGTAACGAACCGACTGAATGTTAATTATACGATAGTGTTTGGTCCCGATTTTAATAATCGAGGATCCAATACTAGCGAGATGTCGACCGGTTGGTGCAGTGGTACTCGTATCATCATATACCTCAGATAAGCCGTTCTACCTCTCCCCGTGGAAAGAAACGAAATTCGTGCGGTGATAAACTTTCACGTTTTAAAAGGGAAAAGAACAACCCAGATTAAAGTCAAGCTCGACAGTGTTTTAGGTATTATTGCTCCTATATTGAGTATAATTCATACCTGGGTAACTGATTTAAAACGTGGGAGACAGAGCCGCGAAGACGCCAACAGGTCTGGTCGTCCAAATGAAGTCATGAATCCGGACATGATCAAAAATATTGAAAAAATCGTTTTGAATGATTGGCGGACGATTCGTCGGAGTGTTTGGCGCTGTTTGAGCGTGATACTAACAAGTTTGTTTTTGTGGCGTTATGTGACAATAGATGAAACATGGATACATCATTATACTCATGAAATAAAAGAACAATCTAAGCAGTAGACTGAGAGCGAAAAACCTGCGCCGAAGCAGGCAAAACGGTCTTGTCGGCCCGCAATGTTTTTTGGGATGGGAACGAAGTCTTAAGGCAGAGTACAAAAATTTCCGATATCATGCGAAGAATAAGCTCGCTGAAGTGGCAATGGGCTGGGCACACGCTCAGGAGATCAGATGGCGTATGGGCCACTAAGGTTTTGGAGTTGAGGCCCCGTTTAGGAAAACGAAGTGTTGGTCGACCATTCACCAGGTGGGATGACAATCTCCGTGCAGATCGGTCGTTTTGGCGTTCATTGAAATTGGCCTATAAATAGCAGTGGACCGATAAGGGCTGATAATGATGATGATGATATAAAATATCTTGAATCATATTATATAGAGAAAAATAAATGTCCTAAATGTATATCTAAAAATTAAATTATTATCATATTCGGTACAGCCCTTCTGAAGTTCTGTTTGTAACTTCAGAACGACTGTACCGAATATGATAGTAATTTTATGTTTTCCTTCCTTAGTGTAGAGCTAAGGTTTGTTTGTAGAAATATGTCTGAAAAATGGTACCGAAAATCATTTAAAGCTGGTTGAGAAATCTCTATGTACGTAGTCTAGTTTGTGGACAATGTTTTTATTTCAATTACCGACACGTAACATACATGTTACCATGACAACCAATTCTGCAATTATGACAAGACAACGTTTGTCGGGACCTGGGCTATTAATTCGAATATTATTCCGGAGTTTAATCTATATCTGTGCCATCCTTTTGCATTTATGCGAGAAAGGATAACAAATATACGTACAAACTTTCACAAAAAAAAAATCAAATCTTCAGTCTGATTTTGATATTGAATCGGCCATATTTAATTATTTTATATTATACATGTGATTGCATAATTTAATGGCTGGATATTTAATGGGTTGATAAACGGACGGCAATCATTCGTATCTCGACACTGTACTTATTAAATCATAAATATTGATGACGCGCGTCATACTCTGTGTATGCAAATACAATTATGTAACAACACGTGTTCATTGTACATTTAATATCACTCAGCGGGTAGAAAAACAAGGACAAGTAAGAATTGTAAGTAATGTTTTACTTAAGACAGTAAAATTAAGTTAGCTCAAACCAATCTTATAACGTGCACTACAGGGCAGAAAAAATCCATTGCGCTAGCGTTGGCAGAAAGCCAAAATTATATCAAAACATTTTAAAGTATATCTTGAAGTAGTTGTGAGTATAATATACGCTTGAAGACAAACAGTGTGCCAATATTGTAGTGATTAGTTAGTAGATTACATTAAAAAAAAAAAAACAAAAAGAATATGTAATCATAGGGACTGTCCACAGAGGTGAGGACCTTAACACCACGATAATGCAAGGCCAAGTTTAGCTGCCCCGCGTGAGCTGCCCCTCGTCCGCGGTAAATGGGGGGGTCAGTCGCTCTATCCCCCACAATCTCAAGTAGACAGTCAGGCGACGGTATAGTAACGACGACAGGACGAGATTGTATAGTAAGCGAGGAAGTTGCACCGGGCACTTCCGTCAGCATAGAGCAGCCAAAAGATATGTTATGATTGGGATTCTGTAGCGCATACGGGAGCTTGCAACTGGCCGCTGCTACATGTTTTATATAGTATAGAGGGGCAAACGCGCAAGTGGAGCCTTTTGACGCCTGGCCGAAACCCATAGACATCCGCATAATTGTTATGCATACGAGTAGTCTTCGTTCCATTATATGGGCCACCGGCAACTCAATGATAGCACGAAACGCGATAGCATAGCTGCCACTTCACGACGGTGTCATGTGAGCGAGAGGTGCCTCCCCGCTCGTGCCGGTCCAGCCCCACTGTCATGTAGCATAGCACTACCTCTTACTAATGTGTGCTACTCATTGCATGCTTACACATGCGAACTCATAATACTTTCTTCTGACCAACGAGACGTGACTAAAGAGGTTCTCATTCGGGTGAATCCGAGGGGCGAAGACAGTACTGAATAGACGCAGCATTGAAGGGGTACGGGTGTATCCAATATCACTTGTATTCAGATCGTTACAATTCTAACCTCGACTGTCGTATAGTTGATCGAAAGTAGCCAGTTATGATATTATTATTGTCAGCACTACGCATGTTGTTTTAGCATTAACTAACTTTTTCAAAAGTTGGTACTTAGTAAGAGGTATAGCCATGTTGCATTGCAGCCGAATTGGGCCGGCACGACCGGGGAGCTCTCGCATACACGGCTCCGGCGCAAAGTGACGATGACGTTTCAGTGGTGTGTGAGTTTTGTGTAGCCCTTTAATGCGTGTGGTGGAAGGAGGGCAACGCATCAATTTTTATGTGAATGTTTACGGGCGGCGGTGGGCCGAAAAGGCTCTCACTGCACGTTTGCCCCATCTACATTATAAAAAACGAATGAATTGTTTATGGTCATTACTACATGGTGCGTCCACTCCTTGCACATAATCCTAAGCGGGTTGATGTTATCTACATACAGATGCAATTGCAATTTACATAAACACAGTCAAATAAAAAATATCTAAATGGATGTGGTAGTAGATGATACATACATAACTCATATGTTAAATATTAACCACCAGTACACAACAGACAGCTCGGCCCCCGGTCGGCCCCCGCTCCGCCTGACCACAAGCGCGCACCGCGCTAATAATAAATCAGCTCACAATATTTCTTAACCCTTATTCATGAGTCGAGCAACTCTTCATTCGATTTCACAACACCACAAATTTCATGAAATGCTAATACGTGAAATAGATGCTAATGCTTATTCACAAATATCATGAAAAAGTATAGATTTATGTGCAAGTAATTATTATTAATTAAAATAAATAAGATTGTAAAGGTGATATATATATATATATATATATATATATATATATATATATATAATGTAGACTTTTGCGGGGGCGTCCAGGAGTGTCGGTAGTCGTCGAAGATGTCCGATTTCTCGTTTACGTTCCCCTCACACTAAAAAAAATATTTTACTGTAAACTAGGAGTTGAATTAATAATAATATTGACCTGCTTATACCACTTTATTTATATACTTTAAAAATAATAATAATGTGTGATAGCCGTGGTCAGCAATGTGTGTTAGAGTGACACTTCCTGTGATGAGAATAGACCACCAAACTCATATGACGCTGTTACCGTTGCCGACACTTCTTTATCTCATTGATTTACTAAAACACAAGGACACAGTCACCGTCTCAAAACCCTCCGTACAAAAGGTGTGCACAATAAAAATATGCACCGCAAAACAACTTAACGTCATGCGTAAGATTGGCGTTCCAAAAAAAATATTTAAATTACGCACTTCTATCAAATATAATCTGTTTTGTACAGTCACGAGCATAAATATATTACTATGGGCAGATTAGCAAAAATATCTATCACAAGAACGAGTTCGATCATATCTGTCTGCAAGTACGCAGCAAAAGTATCTGTTACTGTTAGGCAGCAAAATGTAGTGGCATCAAAATTATCTGATGAAAATATACGTTAAAAAATTGTTATAACCTCTCGAAGCATAAATATGTGATGTTACAAGTCGCAAAATGTTATGATCCCTTGTGTAGAGCAAATATATGTGTCGTTTTCTATTTCTGTAATTTGCATTTATTCCTTACAGAAAGCATAAATATGTGACATTAACTAATCAATAAAAACTGACACCCTACAATTTATAAACAATAATATGTTTGATATTATGGAGAGCGTCGGTAAAAAGAGTCAAAATGTTTTATTGTTTACTGTTATGTATTTTGCCGGGGAAAGAATATGAACAAAAACACATTATAAATACTTTTATATTCTTATTTGCCTAATCAACTTACTTAATTATTAATTATTTTAATTAATTATGTATATACGAGTACATATACATAATGTATTAAAATCGAATAGAGCCAACATTTGGACTAAGTATGTCCTGTGGCCTCTTTTGCATTGACTAAACCGTATTATCACATGTCTGTGAGCCTCGGAATGCCCCCCAAATGTGTGGTGAGTACTTAGAGAGTAATAGGTTCGAGCCTGATTTGGATCCCATTGTTGGGTCATTAAACCCACTCCTTCTCAATGGGGATATCAGGACTCTTACAGGGAATTCAATTAATTTTGATTTCTCTCTTTGAGTGTTAATCTACGCACAGGTAAAACGTGCGTGCAGCGGGGCCAGGTCGCGTAGATAAGCATGCGGTCCACTGTCTGCCCTATTAAACATAGCGCTCGACAATCGAACCACAAACTCCTCCAGCGACTCTATCCGCACGTCACGCGCGTTCACGTCGTTACGGACGTAGCGACCGGCTCCCGTGATGACCCGTAGGAATACGTTCTGCTGGGCTTGCAGGCGTTTCCGCTGGGCCTGAGCCGCTCGCGTCAAACAAAACAATTCCCAAATGTTCCGCGGCAGCCATATATAGAGAACACCTACCTACCACCCACTCAAATGTAGTAAATTGAAGAAAAGAAAACAATTGGTTGTCATGTATCTAGTATACACATAGTATAAAACGACAGCTCACATTAAATAATAAAATTTATTTATTTCATTATTATATGTTATTACGTATTAATGTTAAATTGAATCGTAGGTCGGATATTATTGCCACCTTGTTAATGTCACATATATATGCTTTTTGTGAGGAACCAATGCAAATTACAAAAATAGAACATGATACATACATTTGCTCTACACAAGGGATCATAACACTTCGCCACTTGTTATCACAATTATTTGATGTATATTTTCATGAGATAATTTTGTTGCCACTGTATTTCGCTGCCTAACAGTAACAGATACTTTTGCTTCGCACGTGCAGACAGATGTTATTGAACTTGTTCTTGTGACAGATATTTTTGCTGATCTACCCATTTATGCTCGTGACTGTGCAAACGAGTTATAATAATGCGTGCTGGGTTCACTGAGAAAAAAATATATTTATGGTTAATGACGGATGATTTATAATGACGAATGATGAAATCGTGTAGTGAACATTTTAACCTATACGTAGCTTTTGCCTCTATCGCTACTCCCGAGTTTTTTCTTAAAGTCGAGATGTTCGAAAGTTTTAAGTAACCATGCATATTAATGTTGCATTAGAGAGCGGTCGCGTTATGGCGGAAGTTCAGTTTTATTAGTAAAGTGTTCTCGAAGTGAAGGACGTCCTTACATGTGCCTGCCAAGAATCTACGCAAAAGTTTACCGCACCGCTTATAACTTCGCGAGTAACGTTGTAGCCATAACCGGGTTATGCCACGAAAGTTCGTACGGACTAACAAACAAATGCTTATACCCCGACTGCATCATGAGGTTATTTGTCGAGCGTATATAAGTATCTCTGTATTTATGTCTAAGATCCCTGCGTGAAGTCCTTGACGGATCATGCGTATGATTATGTCATTAGATTTGCGAGTGACACAGGATAAAACATATCTTTTCAAATAAAGGTATTATAACCGACTTCAAATA
>JAFELO010000613.1:43133-61190 GCA_017140195.1 Eumaeus atala | reverse complement strand
TTGATGATTGTTTTTTAACCCTAGAACATAGCATAAGTATCATTTAGCAGATCATTGCGGTGTGAGTAATACATATCTACATGCATAAGGCCACATGAGGAAAACTGTACAATAATAATAGTCAATGAGATATGATAATTACTAACAGAATTGTTTACGCCTCTTAATGTATGTAGATGTATACATAAAGTATATCGATAAAATTTATATATACATCTATCTAATTATACATATTCTATAACAAAGCCCCCAAAAGCTGTATGTCTGTATGGGATCAATTTTCTGAAAATCTACAGAAGTGATTTTCATGTGGTTTTTACCAATCTATGTACAGGTCTATAGCGGGATAGAGCGATTCCCGTGCGAGGAAGATTTTAATATATAACTTGTAAGCGTTTGGCAATGAATTAATTACACGAATGACATGAAATACACAAGAAAACATTTTAATGTATTTTTATAGTGTAAGTGTAACGGGACTAATGAGCAGTTGAAGCATGTGGCAACTAGCGCCCCTAGACATCGGTATAACTAAGGGACTTGATAGAAGTCGAAAGGTTCCGACTGTTCGTGTAGCCCTTTCGGCTTTAATTTTTTTTATGCTACTGATAATTGATTACTCCACAGTTATTAGTATACTTCATTTCTAATGAACCGTTAGCTAAATATAAAATAAAAAAGAAAATTACGAAAGTCTAATACAAGCGCTAATAAATCTCAGCAAGGGCTCTGGGCGGCTGCCAGATCGCGAACTCAAACTAGGACCTATTGACCTATTGAACTGTGACCTACGAGTAGTTCGTCGCTGACATAAAATACGAGACGCGGCAATCTGCCAGAGGACTGGACAACTCGGCTACTTGCAGCTCTGTGCCGGACCAGACGATACATATGAATACATTAAATCCTCAAATAAAATACTTTTACGGATTTACTCAATTATTTAACTAGTTTTAACTAGTTTCAGATTTTTCCACCAAATCCAATTCCACCCGTGGCGACGGTTGCTGTGCATTGGAACAAAGGGCTAGTTAAATTATAAAATAAACTATATAGATAAATAGTATTATAATAGATCATTCATGTTTATTACAGCGCAGAAACCCTTACCGTACTAACATAATAAAGGCGACGAGCTTGTTTTTTTGTGTCGTTTATGTTCTCGCCTGGAAAGGCATTGTCGCACTGCCATTGATCTTGGGTGGGAATGAATCGAATAGCCACTACGACATCGTGGATGCCATCGGTCGCCTACGATTCATTTGCGAGACACGCACACCCTGCGTGTCTCGCAGATGAATCTAACACCCACTAAAACGTTGTTTATGCCATCGGTCGCTACTTCTGAAAGCCGCGGATCTATCAGCAGAGCATCTCTGCGACTCTCATAAGAGACCGGACTTCTCTAACAGAGGAGCTGATACGAAAGCCTTTTTTTTATTCTTGAAAAACGCATTTATGCGCCTTCACTGTCCCTGGGTCCCCACCCAGGTCCAGTGGTGTGTGGTGCTCGCGGCACATTATAGTGCCGGATACCCACAAAAATCACCGCGAGTGAAATCAGTGCCGCCTTTGGTGCTTGGTGCCCCGGAACAACAAATGATCAGGGCACCTCGACGGCTAGTCAGCCCCCTAAGGGACCGACTCCATCTCCACAGATGGGGTCGTCCCATCATTACCCTAGCCCCTGTTAGGGATGCAGCAATGTTACGCAAAGCGCTTCCGTCGCACTATTATCAACTGCTTCCTCTCCGTGCTCTTCAGCGGATTCCTTCGGGACATGGGCATCTCACAGACAGGTCATTTCCGTGCATTGATCAGATCTCTATAACGCACATATCGTGACGCTGCACGGCCCATCTGTGGCACTTCTCGAGGGTGTCTGGGCCGTGTACGCAGGACTGATCCAACACAGGTTTGGTTGAGCATGCTAATCTCAAGGACTGGACTGTGGTGTTTTTTATTTTTTGAATAATTAAGAGACTTGCGTTTGACCCCATCCACACCTGGTGGAAAGTGACGACGTGGCCGAGATTGGGGCACGCTTACCCAGAATGTGCTTATTCACCTGTGATTTGAATAGTCCTAGATTGTATGTGTCAGGAAACACATCAGCTGGAAGCGAATTCCGCAGCTTAGCCACACGTGTTAAGAAAGTCGGCTCGAGTGTTTTTGTACGTATGGCTGGAATTTCTACAGTACCACGATGTCGAGTATCTGGTTGTATGAATGAAGAAAGGTGAAGACGGAAAAAAGTTGTAAAGTTAACAGGCACACTCTCCGAAACGCATCCTATAAAAACTGATGACTGACTGGTGACTTTCCTGTGGTGATCTAGACTCTGGAACTTAGACGTACCTAATGATTCATCATCAATTAATCTAAAAGCTCGCCTTTCTAACTGTTTTAGTGGAAAGTATCTTCTCACTTTCGACAGGATGACCCGCTTCCTTGCAGCTATTTGAGCTATGGCCTCAATAAAAGAACCAAAGTTCGTGCTGGGTGTTAGGGTAAGGCCCAGAAGCTCGAGATGGTCGGTAATCGGTACAGATAGACTTCTGAAAGCAGGAGGCAGTAAAGAAGGAAAGAGGACTTTTCGCGGAAAAAAAGCACGCCTGGGTATTGCTCGTTGGTGGCTCGTGAGTGGCCTGTCATCACAACTGTGCTGTCATCGGCATATCCAAGTATGCCAGGACGTAGAAGATCATTGATATGCAGCAAGAAAAAGAGTTTCAAAGAGGTCTGAACCGTGAAGTGCCCCAGCATTAACGGACGAGCAAACCTCAAGAACTACTCGTATCTATCGAAGAAGGCTATATAACACGACGTTACGATCATGAGAGTAGAGTACGCGGGTGAAATCGCGGGGTGCTGCTAGTATAAAACAAAGATAATATTCATAATGTATACATGTACACGAGCAGTACAGACATGCACGTGAACCGCTGCTATTGCGACCTCACTGGGTGTCAGTATCAAAACAATTTACTGGCGACAGATACTGCAAAGTGTAAATGTGATCAAATTCAGACCACACGGTCGAAGTAAAACTTCTTAAGTTATACGAAACGTAAAAGGCTATGATAAAAAGAGAAAGCGAATGTGTGCTCGCACCTACTCTCTTGCAATATAGTAATATACAGAGGCAGTCATGTGTAAAATGCCGATAGAAGTGAAAACATTAAAAAATGTGTTTTCAAGTTTTCACTTCTATCGACCGTGCCTCCGTGTCTGAGTGCGATAACGCGTGACGTCACGATGACGGGAGTTCCAAGTTTATCTCGGATTTTTTATTATTGTCAATTTGTCGTCAGAATTCGGAACACCCTTTGAGACACGTCATGCGGTCATACTGCATGCATATCACTGCATCCGGGGATTCATTACACTCGTATAAACCTAACAGGAAAATAAAATATCTACTTAGTAATAATAATAGCGGGAAGGAAAATAATAAGTGTTAAATTCGTGTTTTGTAAATAATGAGTAAGACGTGTGTACTATGATCAGTCACGTTTTACTATTGCATATTATACTAGAAGCCCAACAATGTTTCGCCTGCGTACTTCACCCTCAAAATCGCACCCTTACCAACGTTTCGAAAATTAATTTTTAGCGGATGTCTGCACCCTAAGAGGTAACTACCTGCCAAATTACAACTGTAGCAACTTGTATACGAATACTTCTACGTACGTGATAAATACCTGTTCACTCAGTCGAATACAGATTGAGACGGAACTCCCCCATAGTCCTTAAATAGCAAATATCTGCTCCCCTCAAGAGCCCAAGTCCAAGGCAAGACCACTACACCAGGACTTCGGTATTCCTGGTACGCGTGGACAACTACCTGTATGTGTGTAAATAGGCAGCCATGAAGAAATTAAATGAAAAGCTTAATTTAAAATATTTTATGTTACAATAACGAATATTTTTTTATGTATATGTGCCTAATTTATTTCAATAGTAGCTATAGGATAGTGCGAGCAAGTATATCCGCATAATTTCCTTCCCTCCTTACCTTCAATGATCCAGTGGAAAGTCACAGACAGCAGTAACGCGACAGCTTACAGTTATATTGCGTGTGGTAAATGGACCTCCACGATCGCGCCTGCCTAATTACAATGCAATGTATCATGCCAATACTTTTACATTTTTTTACCCGTAAATATCCATAATGGACACCTACCACAACGAGCAGTGAATGCCAGTTGGTGACTACCGACGCCCATTAATATCTGCACATGCCGATGTGTTGGCCACCTTCACCCTATCCTCTCAATAGGCTACTGGCTATTCACAAAATTCACGGAAAACGGGAGCGTTGCTGTCACATAATTGCGGTGATATCATGTGAGTTGTGCCAGCCCGGTTCCGCTCCAATACTACAAAGGACTACCTTTTACAAAAAGTTTTTTATCACTTCGTCCTAAGTCTGTTTCATTGAGCGCCAAGACGAGCGACCCGTCCACTCGCGCCCAGCCAGTACTATAAACCATCAGAACATCCAAAATAACATTCGACTTCTAACCTCTACGATAATCAGGATATAATATAGAGCATGGTCCCGGCACGTAATTATAACGCCGAGTGATAATGTGAGGAGTTACCTGCGCGTGAGTGCGATCTGAGGACCAATCACAACTCCCGCCCGATACGCGCCTCGCCTTCGTTCCTCCGATACCTAATTTCGTAGAGCAGCAAGAAACACGGTATCACAGAATCGCAATAACGGTCAGCTAGACTTTCGTGCCGAGACCTATTGTGATGATTAATTACGTACCTGTAGAAAGACGTGCACTATTGCGTGCGGGTCGCCTCCGCCCAGCCGCGCCGCGCGAGCGCCGGCCAGCAGCAGCCTCATGCAGAACGGCGCAGCAAAGCACAGCCGTCGCTCCCACGGCGACCACGCTCTCATCGCCTGGACAATAGTATCCCACTTGTTATTTGCAGTATCAGTGCAGTGGTCCAGTGGTAATCATCTTCAACCGCTGATCATGTGGATTATTTTTTTGTGTTGCCCTTAATGGGCTTCCGTTCAATTTCCTATCTACTTAGCCGTTAGCGTAGTAATTGCCATGGCGGTTTGTATATACCTACACGAAACAGATCAAAAAATTCAATAGGAGCTTTTTTATTCTTTCCATTGAAAGTAGATAATCGCAAAGATATTTTGTTGTTATTATGGTTTTAGGAATAAATGAAGCGGTTAAGTAACAAGTAATGCTAAAACACGATAAATGATATTAAGACGAGAATATTTTCAAAATATTTTCCATATCCAACCAAGTTCGACGTAAGTGTAAACATTTTATTATTAGTCCTGGAATGCTAGTTCTGTACTACTACATAACACATGTGACGTTACAACTGATTGCAATGTTTTTTTTCGGGATAAAAGTTAATTTTAACGTTATTCCTCATTAAGGAAGTAAAAAGACCAAATTTCAACAAGATCCGTTCAGTGTTTGTGTGAAAGAATAAACGTCACACATACTAACACACTCACAAATATAGAATGTAGAATAAAGACAATGTATAGAATATAATATGATATATTTATTTTCATAACACATGAATGGGAACATAAAAGTGCGATCAAGTGAATTCAGATGGGATCAATTGAGCATTTTTTTATAGCATAAGGGGGATTGTCGATACGTCGAAGTATTGAGAGCATTATATGACGCTGCTTCTATGTCCGTTCTGATTCCGGGAGGTCAAACAAGGCCAATCCAATTGCACCGAGGAGTGCAACAGGGTTTTATTTTCCCGAAACAGTTCACCAATGCTCTGGAGGAGGAGTGGAGTGGAGGAGTCTTTAAGGCTTTAAACTGGGCAAATTGCGGCATAAATATTAACGGCGAGTACCTCTCACATCTTCGTTCAACGGTCAACGTCGATGGTGCTATTCTCGAAGTCGTAGACGAATACGTCTACCTCGGACAATTATTGCAATTAGGTAAATATAACTTCGAGAAGGAAGCCGACAGAAGAATTCAGTTGGGTTGGGCAGCATTCCAGAAGCTTCGTCACATTCTCACGTCACCTATACCGCAGAGCTTTAAGACAAAAGTCTTCAACCAATGCGTTTTCCACGTGATGATCTACGGAGCCGAAACATGGCCTCTTAATTTAGGACTGGTCTGTAAGTATGCAATAGCGCAACGGGCCATTGCACGTACGTACTATTTTGAGTATTTCTCTGTCCGACAGAATTCGTAACGAAGTCATAATGCAGAGAAATAAGGTATCCGATATAGCTCGCTGAAGTTGCAAGGGGTTGGTCACAAACTCAGAAGAACAGATGGCAGATGGGCCAATAAGGTTCTGGAGTGGAGGTCGCGTTTAGGAAAACGAAGTGTTGGTCGACCGTTCACCAGGTGGGAAGACGATCTCCGTGCGGTGGCCGTTCCGGGAAGGATGTAGGCCTTTGGTGGAAGATGTCACTTTACGCCGATATCAAGTGAGCGAGAGGTAATTCCTCGGTAGCGCGGGCCCAATTACGTTGCATAGGAGGATGTAGTGTCATGCACCATGCATGACACTGCCTCCTCCTATATAGCTTCAATGCTCAACTTATTGAAGTCAAGCAGGGTTAGAAAAGCGGAGCACGCGCCCCGTTATCGAATCCGTCAAGAGGCAAAGTGAGTCATTAACCTACTTGCAAAGTCTTCCCAGCTGATTTTTTGAGGTTACGGCGGCCTATTTATTATAGTACACATGTGAACTCTCTATGTAAATGTATCCCTTATTCCCCTATTCCGATGGGACGGGAGTCTGACATTGACAGAGTGAAGTCAGGCGCAGCAGCGAAACTTAACGTGTTCTCCAAAACAAAGGAGCGTATCGCCGCCGATTTGCTGATTTCAAACTGATGTTATAAATTGAAAAATCCCAATTAAACTTATTGTTCCGACCCGGGGCGTCAAGGTCCGTATGTGAACAGCTTTACCACTATATCAGGAGGCAGGGTTTGAATAGAGGAGCCGCATTATATTTATCCAAGATCCGTGGAGAGGCTAAGAGAGTAATTAACCTATTTATATAATGTCACCAACGTAAATCAGCAAAGCAAGTAAGGCATGCGGTTGCTCGCTCCGAGTGCAAATTGTAAAACAAATCTGGGTCACTCCTGAAACACTTCAGTCGAAATGATACGCAGAAATGCTGTACCAAGTTTCCGCTGCCAAATACTGAAGCTTTGCTACTGTTTCAGACTTTTATTTTTGAAAATAAATCAATTTTAGTCAGTTTTAACATTTGATTCTGAAATAAAATTGGAAAGAATCTTTGCTAGAATATTTCGTGCCTTATGTCACGTGTCACCTATATAGAATAGATTAAATATATCTTGTTCAAGATATGTTTAATCTATTCTATTATATATCTACATATAGTACGAGTAAGAAGCAGGTTATTTTGATATCCACGTATTGTTATATCATCTTTCTGACTAGTAATTACTTTTAGTTTACAATATCAAGTCAATTAAATCCAGTACAAGTGAAGTTTTCGTTATTGCTATTGGCACAACAGTTCTATAGACTAGAGAGGCCTTTGCTTTGAAATAAATTATATATCTACAAGCTTTTTCGTCCTTGCTAAGACAATTCAAACAAGACCAAGCGCGATGGTGTTGCGATATTTTATTTAATGCACAGTTTCTCGGCTGCTTTTTGTATCCATCATTAGGTGTGATTTATACATGGTCGTCTAACTGGTCATCCATCTGGTTGTGTTAAATTTCAGCTCAATCGTCGGACGCTGCAATATGGGTCAAAGTTAGCGTTTAAGATTTGAACCAAAAACATCAATAAACACGGCTTGTCAACTAAAAATTGTAATGTTTAATACAACAACAGCTCATCTGTACGCCATTTCCCTGTTGGGTTAGGCGCATAGAACCGAGTGCCAAGGTACGAGTATATAACTATTGACATCTTAAGTTTACGCGAATGTTAGTCATTACAATAAAACCGTGTAATAAACCGCGATAAAATCCGTAAAAGTAGTTTTATTGTAATATGTAATTCTTGTTAACATTTCATCTGCCATTCTTCCTACAAGTCCTAATCAACGCAGCATGTCCTTTATCACTTTGAGCCGACACCTTATTTCAAACCCATGTGTCTTCCTGCAAACCGCTGTCTCACTACATTGTCCGGAACATGGTCGGGTAAATGTCACACATTTTTCGTAACGACATCTCAATTTTACTTTCATGCCCTTCCCGACACACCCAGCTCTCATATCTGGACATTAACGGTGTAATGAGCGCACAATTGTGAAATAATTAATTTACTTTATATAGCCCTAGTAGACTCCCGACGCTGTAGACTGCGAGCGCGAGGTAGCGCAGCGGCGCGGGCGCGCAGTACACCGTCGCCGTCACCATAGGGATGGCACCTGCAACAAACTTATCGTATCACGTAACCATCGCCTTATATTACACGAGGACCACGAAGAAAACCCACAATCACATACGAATTGTTTAAGTAGAGCATTCTTCACGGTTCACCAGCTAATGTGCCACAAACGGAAACTACTGCAGGGAATGTCTAGTTTTCACTTTACGGAATCATAATGTACGTGCCGGCCTAATTCGACTGCAATGCTGCATGGGACTACTTATTAATAATTTTGTAATAATTTTTCGTCAAAACCAACCACGGAAATTAGATAAACTTACTGAAGGTACAGAAATTTGGATTCGTGTTATAAAGTTTGCATGGCACACGATCCCCCCACCCCTCCCCCACTCCGGCGCCGATGCAACTCAGTCCCTCGACTTAGCTGATTCAATTCTCTCCTTCATTACAATGTAAGCAACATCTTAACAAATAGTATAAATGACAAAGTTAGTTTTTTTATCTATTTCTTAAGCTGTCATAGATTCACCACTAAATATATTTTAATAAATTTCGGCATTTTAGGCATTTTTTTCATATCTGTTGTTACGTTGAAACAGAAATAAATTGTAACTCTTTGAATCTGTTCTAAAAATACCTTTTTATAAGCTTTAATAACTGTTACAGCCTTTAAGGTTTTAGACTGTCAATAAAATATCGTGCCGTCACTTTCCCTTTAGAAAAGAAACTGCAACAGCGAATTAAACACACATACATATGAAACTGTAGAAACGGGTTCAAAAGGATGCAAACAGAACCGTAATAAGTGTTACCCGAATAATTCTGTAACAGATCTAATTTTTAACAGTTATGTAAGTGTTACAGTTATCTAGGTTTCTGTCTCAGGGGGCGAATCTATATCTAGATGAGAATGTCGAGATGACTATAAGATACTTTTAACCTACTACGATATTGATGTGATTCGCTTCACCCTGTACCCAGGCCACGGGCGGAAAGCGAGATGAAGAATATAATTAAAACTCTACACAAAAGCCTTAGTTTCACTTATTTACATGCACTTAATATCTATTTACCAGCCTTCGTCGGAGGGAGCGAGATTTCTATATTCCTTGCATTATACAGCATGAAAAGTTTAGCACTAGTTTATGCTCATCTTAATGTTTTTGTAGTGCCCCAAATGTAATGAAGTCAAAAGAAGGTTTTGTGGTAAACATCACTATTCTTTTAATTGTTGACACCATGCTGCGTCCACCCTGTCAAACAGTACTAAGCGAATGAGAGAATGCATCAAAAACAGGAAGCGACCAAATGAATCCGAGCTTTCATTTTGTTTCGTCTCAGATTAAGACAGATGGGCAGTAGAGCTCCGCTGAAATGCTGAAATAATTGACTGCCTCGTGAATTCATATGATGTACGTATGTTCATTTTGACAAAGTTTGTTGATAAATGTATACCGTTTATATCAACTGCTAACAACTAGCTTACTCCCTGACTACATCGGAAGGAGGGTAATGTTTTTTGAGCATAACGATATATGCATGTTTTTTTTTTAATAGGATAAGGGGCAAACAAGCAGGTAGTAGGTATCTACCGCCGCCCATAGACATCCACATGACCCGTGCTTGTGCAGGCGCGTTGCCGTCCTTTAAGATGGGAGTAAGCTCTTTTCTTGAAGAAATACCGACGGTGGCAGCTGGTTCCACATCGATGTTGTGCGCGGTAAGAAATTACGCTTGAGAGGCACAGTTGTATACTTTGCGACATCTAGTTGGTGATGGTAGAGTTCTGCCGTGCTGTCACAGAGCGGAATTCCGCTGCTGGTATTACTTAATCCGAACAACTCCTCGGAACACTCCCCGTTGTGGATACGGTAGAAGATGCAGAGCGAGCCAACATCTCTTCGTAATACCAAAGGATCAAGCTGCACGGAAACAACCTGGTCGCCAACGATTCGGGTCACTCTACGTTGAATATGGTCGAATGGGGCGAGTTGATAGTTAGGGGCACCAGCACAAATGTGAGAGCAGTACTCCATATGAGGTCGGACCTGCGCCTTGTGTAATTGCAGGCTATGATGTGGCGTGAAGTACTGCTCCGCCCTATTGAACGCACCCAGATTTTTGGAGGCTAATTTAGTCTTCGCCTCCAAATGACCGCGGAATTGAACGTTGCTCGATATGTCGGCTCCAGGAATCCTGATACTAGATAAGGCCATTTGGGAGGTATTTTGGAAGCGAGGAGATATGGAGAAGATGGTTCTCCTAGCGGTAAACGAGCAAAATTGTGTCTTTTTGGGTTTAAATTGGCTTAATTTTGTCAGCCCCATTCCGAAAATTTTGTCAATAAAGGGTCGATTTCGGTTCCGATACTTGGTGACGTTTTCACGGGAAATATTGGTGCGGCCAGTGTATAGTGCCTCACCAGTACTGTCATCCGCACAACAATGAATGCCGCTGGTTTGTAGTATATCATTGACGTGCAGTAGAAATAGTGTGTAAAACAGAACACACCCTTGTGGAACAGAACTGCACTGCATGCACCGTCGACAACGACCTTGACGCTGCGATATGCCAAAAAACTAGTGATCCAGTCGCATAGTTTCCCAGGCAGTTCGTAATATGGGAGCTTCGAAACGCTCTATGCCCGACCCGATCAAAAGCTAGTCCAGGCTAACGGACAGCGCCTCCCCCTTGGACTCAACTGCCTCACCCCACCGGTGCGTTAAGTAGGTAAATAGGTCGCCAGCAGAGCGTCACAGACTGATTTGGTGTTTCTCTAAATGACGCAGGAGCTGGCAGTTAATTATGGTTTCCATAATTTTGGAGAACAAGGGGGTTATCGCAACAGGTCTTTAGTATGATGGATCCGTGCGGTCACCTTTTTTAGGGATCGGGTACACCAAGGCCATTTTCCAAGGACGACGCCAAAAGAGTCGGAGTGTCGGAAAGACGCGTCAACACCAGTGTCAACTCTGAAGCACAATCGGCGCGATACCATCGGAGTTGGAGTTCCTCGGTCATCCAAAGTAGAGTTGGACGCAAATACGAGTCTCAAATCTATTTATATAGGCCAGAAGGTCGGTTTTTCTCTTCTGCGACATGGACCAACGGCAATAATTCTTATGTAGGACCTGGAAGCGTGACAATACTCCTTTTTGAATGTGCTAGTTTCTTTATCGTGGGACGCTGTCGCAAAAGCCCAGGACCGATAGCACTCCTGCATACAGCGTAGCGTCAGTCTGCAAGAGCGATTGAACCACGGCTGTGATTTACCGGCAATGAGTACCGATGAGTGCGGAATGAGGAGCTCCATTACTTGCTGCACCACATCAGCAACAGCGTCAGCAACAGCGTTGGGATCATCCAGCGAGAACCAAATCCGTCCTCATGGGTAAGGTGCAAAGAAGAGACGCATCCTATCCCAGTCTGCTGACCTATAGTGCCAGACATGCTGGCAGCCAAGGAAATGTGGCCGCGATCTGCGTTTTACTGGTACCGAACTGCGGATAAGACAGTGGTCTGAGGAGACAGGCCAGTGGAGCATCGACAGAAACCTGGTAGCTTTCCGGTTTGGAGGTCAGCAGGAGGACCAACAGGGAAGGTGTATGGTCTTCCACATCTGGCATTCTCATGGGCGATGAGACCAGTTGTGTTAAAGCATATGCTAAGGCAAAGTCGTGAACAGATCTACCCACGTGATCGATAATGCGTAAGTTTAGCCATTCAGCATGATGGGCGTTAAAATCGCCAAGAACCACTATCTCTGCGGTTGGGATCTGTTTTAGAAGGGAATCCGTATTCTTTTCGATGTGCTCGAGGAGTCGCTCATTTTTGGCATTACCACTGTGGGATCTATAAAGGCAAGCATAGACGCAAGGGTGATCGTCGGAATCTACGCGTAGTCAAATCATGGAGAGATCCCTCCCTTCAAGGTTGCAGAGGCGACGAAAGTAGACATCCTCCCCGATGTATGCACACACTCCAGCATGCGGCACAAAGGAGTGTACTAGCTCATGCCTTGGGTACGATAGATATTATCAATAGGAGAATATATCTGCGTTTCGGTCAAGAGGATCAAAGCCGGTTTCTCAGTCTCCAGGTGGTGGTGGACGGCATTTAAGTTGGAATATAACCCCCGTATGCTGCAGAAATTCACAACAAGAGCAACAGGTGGGGAGCCTTCGGCTTGGTCATGCGTTTGCCCCTTGCAATATCGTCAATGAGCACATGTTCGGCGTGGCGCTACCTCAAAATATCAAATGTAAAAGAAAAGTAAAGTACCTTCACGCCTGTGATCCCCGAAGAGGTAGGCAGAGGTGTGCTAGTACATCCAGAACTCGTAAGTAGATATACTAGAACACTCACGATTAGCCAAGGTACTGAGGCCCATGATGTCACATTCAAACCCAGACAATGTAATGCGTGCTCAGAATAATCTGAGGAACATTTTTAATAACAGTTGCCCGACCTGGGGATCGAACCCAAGACGGCTAACGGTCTTAACGGGCGACACCCGCACCGTTACACCACAGAGGCTATAAATATTAACATAATATACATAAATATTAAATGTATTTATGTATAAATGTGGGTACATTTCTATGTCCCCTCCTACCCTGAACGGCTGGACAGATTTTCACGAAGGAACCTTTAAAGTCTCATTAAATTCGTCTTGATAAAGCGAGTGTCAAGAGGAACATCAAAAAAGTCAAGAAACAAAATCACAGATGTTGGACGCAAATTTGTTCTTACAAAACACATCAATTAATGAATCAAAATGTAGAGATGATTGATGATTATTCCAAAGATAATTTTAAACAGAAACTCAAGAGTAGAAAGGTAAAACTAATATCCCGACAGCTTGGAACGCATATTTCTAATCTTGGCAAAATCTATTAAATGTGTCCCGACTGGAGAATTATATCTAAAAAGACTAGTGTCTTTTTTCAGTCAGCAATCCGGTTTTATGTTCTTGTAATTAATTTTAAAATATAAAAGTGAGTTGTCACTGTTGCGTTGAAGCACGAGAGGAGTGTTATCACGGGCGTACGTAAGTTTCCTGGTGCCCATTGAATAGCAGGAAGAAGAGCAACGAGTCGGCCCAAGCTCTATGTAAGTGCCTGAGGGCGAACCTTTTCGCAGTAGTTCAACCATAAGCACCGTGACACGAGATTAATATTCCTGTTAGCTCCTAACTTATTGTGAAACTAGCTGCCCCGTAGTTAACATTTCCGTAGCTTACGTTGTTTTTCAAACATATTCCTATATATACCGGTACCTTGCCTTATGGTGAATGCCAATATGATTAGCAAATTGCTGCGGTCTAAAGTTATGGGAATTTATATATAGGTATACATTTAGAGGGGTTTAATTTTATTTAAATATTATGCACGAATACTTACAAGTGTTTGTAAATTAAAAAAAAGTCACATGTATTTATAAATTATTAATGTCTTTATCAGTAGTAGTAGAGTAATTTGCTCTTTCAAGACAGCTGATCCTAGTCCCGTTGCATGCCACTGCACGAATGTTGTCGTCCTACTTGGCTGGTGGTCGACCAGAAAATTACTGGCGCATCTGCTGCCCGGTCTTGTTACTTTCCATATATTTAAGATTCAATCATTTTATATGATCAAGGTTTCGGATACAAGCATGTCAGCATGTCAGCTCTTTTAGGTTGGGAGTCGAATCCGTGAACGCTATCTAAACGTCATATCTTCCGGTAATCAACAAATAATGTGTTCTAACGTAAAAAGAAGTAATATCATGCCCAACTGAGATCCTTCTCTCAATTTTCATCGGTTAAAAACTAAGTCGCCAGTACAAAATCGTACTTAAGAGTGTGCTAAACATAAAGTACAGCGCAGTTGGCAACGTACCAGCTCTTACGACGAGCTGGAGCCACTTACAACTTATAGCTACAAGCTATAAGTGCCACGTGAAATATACGATCCATTTTTCACTACTTCGTTAGAACGCCTCCTTTGACGAATTTTTCATTTAGTATAATATTGACAGTATTAAAAGTCGTACTATTGAACAACAAAAATGTATCAACATCGTAGCTTAGACTGGCTTTAGACGAGGACTAATAAAAAAAGGCTTCGTTTTTCTCTTGTCAACCTGACGGTAACTTTCTTTCAGTTAGGCTTTGTGAGGATCAGGGCACCTCGACGGCAAGTCAGCCCCCGAAGGGACTGATGCCACCTCCACGGTTGGGGTTGTCCCGCACCACATGACAACCCGACCGACTGGGAGAGTGCAATGGGGTGAGGTTCCCATACTCGCCCCTCGCCCCGTGCGCATAAGCGCCGCCACTTTTTGCTCTTTTGTCCCCTCTTCTTATAAGAGGATACAAAGAGCGGCACCTTCTCCTGCTCTTTAGTCTCTTCTTCTTATGGGAGGGGTACTAACAGCCGCTACCTCCTAGGTTCAATTGGCTTCGCCCAAGGTGTCTCGGATCACCCTAGGCTACTGAGCCCCACAGCCACGACAAGGCTTGAACCATGGTGGGGTGCACTGGACACTTCCGTCAGCTTAGAGCAGCCAAAAAAATGATCGTCTACCATGATTTAACGATGCAACAACTATTTAGAGGAAAAAATGTTGACATATAATATGTGGGATAACATTTTTATGTTGAATCACTTAGAAGATCAGTTTTATGCACTTATCATAAAACCTGACTGTCTTCCAAATAAATGTTCTACTTTGACTTTCACCTACTTGATCATGAAGTAATGACTTAAACTAAATATATTTTCTGTGGGCAATCAAGGGGATTCTTATTAATAGACACAATTGTATGGTAAACAATTGAGTATAGTTTCTTGTTTAAACGAGTAGCAATAAAGTGCCACAGCCTGTAACACGACAGTCACGTGACGTACCGTAGTAGTTGTTTGTGGGCATCGATGATACCAAATTCCTATGTAATAACCGTTGTCGTAACAATTGCCACGGTGGATGGTATAAAATGTAAATCTACTCGAAATGGATAAAAAAATTCAACAGGAGCTTTTTTATCAATTGAAAGTAGATGATACTACACAGCTCGTTTGGCCCCCTACAAGCTAATAAAAGGTACACACTTATTATACACTTTTTTCGTGGGTTTTTTCGGACTTCTGCTGTGGAAGCGAAGAAAAGCTTAACAGCACCATAGCAATCCAATGCATCTGTTCATTGGATTGCTATGAGTGCTCGACGGGCAACGAGACTAGGTTTAGGATCGAAAGAGGGACTGACCCCCCTCTCTCCCGCAGATTAGAGAGATGCATTTGTAACAGCCAATTTAATTATTCTTATCATGGCCGAGACGTCCTTCCTCCCGGCAGGAGGCAGCTCGCGCGTGTTAGCCACAACAGCCTCAGCGCTGAGGAGAACGTTTGGCTTATGGAAAGGATCATGAGCGGGGAGTTTGCGCGTGGGCTCATGATGACTGAGTGAAAAAAACATCAGCTTTTTTTCGGGGTTCGACAAATTATTAGATTAAAGATTGGAAGGAACATCACCGGACGAAATTTATATATTTATATCAATAATTAATTATTAATATTAATAATCTAATTAATAAATTAATATAATTATTAATATTTTTATTTAATTCTCATATGAAGATTTTTTTAATGCAAAAATGGATTTTTTAACAAATACATTTTAAGCCCACATACCTATCAGACCGACCTCGTATACTATTAGAATGAAATACGTTTTCCAATTTTAGTATTTATATTGTATTAAGAAGATGAGTCTGCAGTTAAATCAATTAGAGAGAGCTGTAGCTTAGCTATCTGACAGCTTACGTAACCGTCGGGTTTCAATCTGTGATAGGATAAGCCTAATTGAATTAACGCCACAGCCGTTCCTGCTCACCTCTGTGCCTGATATACAGACGACTGTATAATCCTTCCGAGAATTAACATAAAGTGTATCGTGGTATTGCACCTCACTGTACGGGGATTTTACGAGTTCATATTAACATTTCATTAATACGTTTAGTATACTATTAACATAAAGTGTATCGTGGTATTGCACCTCACTGTACGGGGATTTTACGAGTTCATATTAACATTTCATTAACACGTTTAGTATACTATTAACATAAAGTGTATCGTGGTATTGCACCTCACTGTACGGGGATTTTACGAGTTCATATTAACATTTCATTAATACGTTTAGTATACTATTAACATAAAGTGTATCGTGGTATTGCACCTCACTGTACGGGGATTTTACGAGTTCATATGAATTAACATTTCATTAATACGTTTAGTATACTATTAACGTAAAGTGTATCGTGGTATTGCACCTCACTGTACGGGGATTTTACGAGTTCATATTAACATTTCATTAATACGTTTAGTATACTATTAACATAAAGTGTATCGTGGTATTGCACCTCACTGTACGGGGATTTTACGAGTTCATATTAACATTTCGTTAATACGTTTAGTATACTATTAACATAAAGTGTATCGTGGTATTGCACCTCACTGTACGGGGATTTTACGAGTTCATATTAACATTTCATTAATACGTTTAGTATACTATTAAAAAAGGTTTATCGCTGTTACAATTAACTGATACGTTTATAGATGTATCTGCGTATAATACGACATGCATGACATCAGATCATTATTCAAAGTATATCGCCTCAAAAGTGCAGGTTTAATAGATAATAGAACCTCAGAGACAATGTGTTCCAACATCTGCACATAACGTTGTAGTCGTCAGGATATTAGAGACAGAAGATAGTCGACGAAGTAATGCAGCCTCACACCTAAGAGTCAAGAACATAGTGTGTCTGCCGACCAACACGCTATTAGTCCTACTAATAACTCTAGGTTTTTTTTTTCACTCGCGTAACGTGGTAAAATTTCACTCGCGTGACGTGGTAAAATTTCACTCCCTGGGGCTGACTTTATATATACATATAGATTAACTCTTTGGTGTTATAATGTTAAGTAATAGAATATCATCATCATTTGATGTATTCTCTGCAATGGTAGAGCATGGTTATGCTCTACTCGAATTCGGTTGAATTCGAGTAATGGTTGCTACTAAATTATCACTATTTGGACTTGGATTGTAGTAGTGAATTGCAACAGTGAGCAGCTAAAATGAGCATCCAGATATTGTAGCTGACCCTCATAATGGATTTTTGTTTGCTTTGCCCATCCCTCATTACATCATTCACAATGATACCATATCATCCTAGGAGAATACAAACGGTCGGAACACTTCAACAACATACTCACTAAAATCTTAGACATAATGCATCACTTAACATTTAGTGTGTGAATAAGAGACCGCGCCTAAAATGTACCGAACTAGATTGGGCCCATTTCTTTTGTGTCGTGATATCGATCAAGGTGTGCTTTTTGACTATAATGCAATCGCGGTAGGCGCAGCTAGTCACGGCCTTGACTTTATCTACAGGCCTTTCAGGCTATTGTTAGAAGCTTGCTATTGATAGACTCCGAGTCAGTCAAGGAGAAAACACATTTAAACCATGCATGTGCTAGGGATGCCATTTATGCTTCTCTTAATAACTGTAATCTAACATTAATAATATAAGTCACATCAGAACTCTCTGTAATTGAAATCGGTAGATTCAAATATCCATAAATATAATAAGTAATATATATATAATAATATTTGTAAACGTAAGGGATAATAATTACAG
>JAFELO010000613.1:3702-43068 GCA_017140195.1 Eumaeus atala | reverse complement strand
ATTAACATTCGCATATGCATCAACGCTTTTACCCTAACGGACCACAGGCCACTAACTGACCGCACGAAACGCGACAACAAAATTATCACTTATCATGTGAGCGAGAGGTGCCTCCCCCCTGCATTTCGCCCCAATTTAGCTGCAATACAGCATGGCACTACAGCTTACAAAAGTGTTGCGTATGGCTCCATCCACCATACTCATTGTCATCGTGTCACTGTCACACGGATGTTCCAGGTACCGCACAGGGTTCATCTGCGGTGTCACCCGACATCTCAGGCAGTTTGCAATAACATTGAACTGTTCGAAACGTGCCGAGGCTTCTCTTTGTATCTTACAATCCCAATAATTTTATGAAAAATTATATATATATATATATTTGGCTTTTATTTTCTCGACTCGCTCTTGAGCGCTTTCTTCTGTTCCAACTAAACTAACTGTCTCGCGCGTCGTCGGTGATCCTAGTAGTCCTACTGGTAGTTGCGTATATTTGTATATACGTTTGTTCTCTTTCTACAAAGGCTACAAAATGGATTTGCTTGAAGTCTGGGGCAGTACACATGTCTTGTGCATTGATTACGATCTAGGATAACCTAAAAATAACTTTTTGTTACAAAATCATTATTCCCTTGGGACTGAGTTTACGCGGAAGAAACGGGGAGACACAACTACAATGTCTCTCATCTATATTTATCCATGCCTAACTGATGAAGTAAAATGAAGTTCGGAGGAATGAAGAAGGAATGTAGAAGCAAACAGACAGATGTCGTTCAAAAGTAAGAGCAACAAATGGTTACGATGACATTTACGCGCGGTAAGTACTTGGAAATCGCTATTTAACCCCGAGAATTAAGGAAATAACAATAATAAGAACTTTATTAAAAGATAAAAATGGGTATTTTGTTAGCCTTTATAGTATAGATGAAAAAAGACCGATAAATCTGCAGAGCGTGTGTGCCTGGGACTGTTGCTCCTTCATCATTGAGAACATTGCTGACAGGTTTGGGTTCCATTCGTAACAAGTCTAATACCAATATATCACTCGATTTTGTACCTTGGTTTTTACGTGATAACGTCTTGTTAATCGATAAAGCTAGCGTTATGTACGATAAAGTATGACGTCATAGTAATGTTCCGAGTTATATTAATGTTCCTAATGGGCGAAATATGCGAAAGAGAGAGCTAACAGGTCGTCTCTTTCGCTTCATCGGGCGAACCTTTTACAGATAAAATATATATATATATATACATACACACCGTAAAAGGTGAAACACATTTTAGGACGCGGTCGTCAACAGTCCGATGTTGCCAATATCTTCAATAAAACGAAGATATTGCTTAAGTACAAAGTAAACTTCTCCGAATTTAGGACACTAAATATATAAAATAATAAGAATTATATTAAAAATATACGCATAACATTATACCGATGGAATCTCGCGCGGCGAAAAATAAAGACTCCGGACGCGTCAGCTGTTCCGGCGACGAGCGGCCGCCCGTATACTAACTATCTAGCAAGAATTTCGAAAGACAACAAGGTAAAAGTTTAATTACTAATTTTTTTTATGTACTTGAAATCGGAATAGCGTACAGAATACACTCTGTGAATCTATATAGTATCTTAAATACATTCTGTATATGTCCAGTTTTGATCTGCGCTGCTGTCCCAATGAATGTGAATTTTCTGTCTTAATATTTTAATCTCAAAATGGCTGTCCCACTTTGTACTCGTTGAACTCGTAGGTACAAACGAATATACACTGTCTAAATATTTTGTTAGCCACATGAGGAGACAGCTAAACGGAACACAGATTTCATACGCAAATTAATAAAAAAAAGTATATATATACTGATTTAAGTGACAACTTATAAATTGAGAGAGCAATTGACATTGGTTAGAAAATTGGCAAGCTGAATTGGTCAGACTTCTTTCCTCGCTGAACGGGCAACCACTGGTTTTTTTTCAGTTCTTTAGCGATGAGTCCACTTCGAAAAGCGCAGCGTTGAACGGCCTCCCACCTCCGGGCACCACCTCCACCGGGTGGTGGACTGATGACCTGGTCATAGCCTCGAGGAGCCGCTGTATGAATGGAGGTTGGATGAGGTCTATGTCCATAACTGGCTTGTGTAACATGAAATGCGTCGATGATCAATTTTTTTTACAGGGTGGAAACTTTAGTAAAATTTCGATTACCAGTAAAATTTGGTATTTATAAGTTATTAATGTTCAAAATTAACCAGGTGCAACATGTCCAATGATTCCTGCAGGAGCGGGGGACGATCATAAAGTTACAACCCGTAATTTAAGCTATGATGAGACCTCTCCATAAATAAGAAGTTTAGTTCTAGTTATGTTCTTTTTGAAGTAATTTTCACTCGCGTGTCAACTGACACACGGATCATATATATATATATATATATATATATATATATATATGTATATGTAAAACGATTTACTAGGACATGAAGCACCTTCAAGTACATGCTGCAGGTCTAGCGAGGTTTTAATTTCAGTCACGTGGCCCTGCGGGTGCTTCGGCTGAATTATTCAGATTCAACCCCGAGGCCACCACCGGCTGCATTAAAAATTGACTCTTCTATCATTACGCGCTACAAAATGTATCATGTAATGACAAAGTGTCTTCATTACGACGGTTGTTGGGCTTTGTTGTACGAGGTAAAGCGTTACGCTCGTGTAACCCTCAGCTGGTTACTGCTTACATATTACAATTTTACGAAACATATTTTTTCATACTGCACGCTCTAAATCTCATGCCATAAATAAAATTTAAATTTAAAAATGATTTAACTCATGCATTTTTGTATAAAGAAATATAATCTATGTCAATTCAATAATAACATGGTATCTGTGGACATATCACATCACTTTAGTCTTGTCCTTTTTTTTCTTTCCTATGACGCGGGGAAACGCATTTACGCGTCTTTACTGATCCTGGGTGGGGCCCAGAGGTGCGAGGGACTCGCGACACATTATAGTGGCACAGTATTAAGTATATGTCACGAAGATAGAAATGACAAAATGTAAATGTATCATTGTAATGCGAAGTAGGCGGTCGATCAGCTCAGTCAGTTCAGTCACAAATCTGGTCAAATCCATTACACTAATGGTCTTTGAAACTCTAATTTATTAATAGACAGAGAAATGAAGCCTGAGATTTACGCTTCGATAGCGAACAGATTAAAAATGATTTGGTTCGGTGCACTAATGTTAGTGGGCGGAATACATTAAACCTTGTTATTATTATGACGAGGCGATATATGGTCGTTTATCATCGTAAATTGCTACTTATGATGACAAATGACACACATATTTGAAGTTTCCTGACAATAAAATAACAATTAAACTTGTTTGCTCCAATATTGGTGTCGAAGAGAATTAGTGACTTTTTACATGGTTACGGTAAAGGTGCGACCGTGTCTCGCCCGTGCTTACATGTATGACACGATTGCCGTGTCTTGTCAAAGCTTTCTATGTAGCTTATATAATGCTATATGACGCGCGGTCGCCGCGCCGTCACCGTCGTGTGAAAGTGTGCATCGAGGCAACAATTTTTGCGTTTTCTGCTCGCCGAATGCGCATTAAACTTCATTATATATTTAAAGTAAAAAAATTAGCAACTTCACCCGCATTATATAAATAAATCGATATGTCTTTTACCCCAGTCCCCATTTAGCCTAAGTATTTAGTAAATTCCGCTAATAGGGGGTCTATTAGCGGAAGCGGAGGGAAGGTAACACGTATGTAGAACCTCTGTGCGTATGTTTATAGTTATTAGTATAGGCTCCGATTCTCGTTTGTCCCCGTTATACTATAAAACAGTATGTTTACAATTACACTATTCGTCGTGGATAATTTTGTTATGATAGTGATTTTCCACGAAAATCACATATACTAACATAACCTAGCATTTCATTGAAATCAGACATTTTCGTATAAGTTGCATAGGGATATACATATATTCGAAATTCCAAGACTGTTGTAGCACAGTCTTACATGATATATAATGATAACAACGGTGAATAATAATAATAATAACGCAGGTCATATTGTAGTGCGCAGGTGTGTGTGCATGAACAAGCGCATGCTCGATTCCCTCATTCTCGTATTCCGACGGGACAGCGGTCCGACACGACCGGACGGAAATAGCTGTGCCTGATTTTCGCCGGCTTAACGTTAACTTCCTGATTTCGGACTATTATTAGAAATCGAGAAATCTCAACAACACTGGTCCGACCCCGGTCTCGAACCCGTGACTTCACTTCAGTGACTATGCTTACCACGAGGCCATGAGGCTGACGTATTAATTCCCGGAGCTTAGTTTCTGTTCCCTATTTGCGAAACATAAGGGATAAATAATAACACCTTCCGTCTCAGCGCATAAATAATAAAGTGGCTTATTGTATGCGATGTTGCTCGGCTGATGGAACAGACCTAAAACGAGCATCAGTCGCAAATGATCAGTTATAATACTAAACAGAGTTATACTACTGCTACTCCTCATTTAAGAGCTTGAAGATGTGTCGTTGTTGTTGTAATACTAAACTGAATTTCGACACCACACGACTAATTTTCAAGGTCTCCGTAGCTAAATGGCAATATACAGAACCCTTAGTTTCCTCATGTTTGTCTGTCCGTCCGTATGTCATAGACGCTTTACTCGGAGATAATGAGTTCTGTATGTTCGAAATTTCGATGCCTACTATCCAAATTTCAAACATATTTTTATTTTAAGCGCTGCATGTATGATTTTGTTTATGTAGTTTTGATTTTGATATCTTTTAGGAGAAACATATAACGCGTTGAGGTAATTACTTTTTGAGATATTTCTTTCTAAAGTGTCTAACTTATGGACTACCGAAGAGAAAATTGTAAAGAATTAGAATTATAGAATTAAATCAAAAGTTACAACGAAATCAGTTTGGTAGTGTAGTCCATTGGCGAGCGTGATTAGATCTTGACCAGTTTAAAATATAGTATAACATAGCCTGTTACTCTCCAAGGGGCCACCGGAAACTTACACACGCCATGAAACGTAGCTAGGTGTAGTTTGCGGCCGTATTATGTGAGCGAGTCGTTCCAGCCCAATTAGGCTGCAATGCCGCAATGGCATTGCTTCAAAATTATTTTTATTGTGTTAATACTATAGTAACCCTATAACCTTACATAATAAATAACTATAGCTGCCATGGTTTTAAATAAAACTTAATTAGCAGTGGACAGACAAATATTTATGAAGATAACGCATTTACTTCTCTAGTGCGGCCGTCGGGTCGACGTTTCCATATGCAGACATCAAAGGCCTGTCAAGTTGTAATGGAATCCGTTAGTTTCAAAGAAAGCTCAGTGGAGCAAGATGTTTAGTAGGTGACCCATTTACCGGCGGCCGACTGCCATTCCCGAGCTGGCAGCCCGTCGCCTCCACTAGGGTCACGTCCTACCTTTATTTAGTATTTACAAGTTGACGTCTATTGCAAAAAATAATATCGGCGCGATATTCTTGAGCTTTTTACAACACACGCGCAGTATGTAAAATAATATTCAACACATACACACGCAATAATAACATTCAATACTATAACATATTGCTTTGAGTGCTAAACGACTGCTGATGTCAGCTGTCAACTATCTAACAAATCACAATTACGAGTAAAATAAGGTTATATAAGAAATATAAATTGTGAATATAAAAATATTACAGTAGTTAAGTTTTCTTGCATTTTCTAATCTCACGCTAAATTTTCTAGTGATCCTCTCCCCCTGATATTATTCAAACATAGAATTAACTAAATCGGTCCAAGCCTTCGATGAGAGATGTCATGACCAGTGGAAATAGGGGATAAATTTTAATATTATTATTTCTTTTTTTTTATTAAATCTGTGGACTTATCACACCACGTTAGCCTAGCCCTGTGCCAAGTACCGTAAGGTTGTGTTACAGGTACTAGACAATGGAAACATATTTAATATTTTTAAACATTTAAGATTTTTTATTATAGATATACATATAGTACATATATGAACACCCATGACTTAGGCGGGATTCGAACCCACAAGCTCAGGCGCTAACACTAGGACTAACCGCCACGTTCCCAACTGAGCCAGCCGGACGTCTATTGGTTTTCATTATTTCATTATTGGTACATATATGAGTACATATAGTATACTAGCTGTCCCGACAGACTTTGTTCTGTCATAAATTATTTAAAGTTTGTCAAAAATCGGCAAAGCCGTCTCGGAGGAGGACGGTGATTTTGGGACACGAGAATTTTATATATAGGATTCTTACGTATTTTAAAAATATCAATACGTTCTTAACTTAATGTGTATCACATGAATCTCTAATTTGAAATTGATTCGTTACCATTTACAACAGTTTGCTATTTTTCTTTTGAAAATATTTATTATATCTTGAATTCACAAAGTCAACGTTATCAACAAGTGTCAAGTTTAGGTAGCGAATATTTTGACATATCCGTTCGTATGTTGAAAATTCAAAATATTTACTGCATTCAGCACCTCCAAGCGTAAACTATTAACGCCACAGCCAGCTTTCGTGCTATTGCGTAGACACCAACTAAGGAAAGAACTTTGGAATTTCAACAACTAATGTAGCGAAATAGGTATTGAAAAATAATATGAAAGTATGTCATCATTTAAGTTAGCAACATGAAAAACTAATTATTAAAATGAGTGAATACATATTTAAGCGATTCAGTATTATCTACACCTAATGAGTGAAATAGAGGTTGATTGTTTTTGAAGTTGAAGCATGAAACTTTGTCTTCAGACCTTTGATTACAAATGAATGTCTCAGCAGTTATGGAAATGCCACTCATAAGGATAGTGAACGGATTTTTTTTGTTTATTTGTTTCAACGCTCTAATCTCAGGACTTTTAAAATTGGCGCGTTCAGGTCCGATTCGTGTAGCATGTAGGTACCAATGGGAGCGGAGTAACGCGAGTGGAAACGCGCTGCTAGTTGACAATAAAACATATTGGTATTTAATATAAATATTCCAGGTCCATATAAATTGTTACAGCTGATAAAATGTTTACTCAGTTTTAATTCTGTTTTTGTTGAACCAGTCTGAACTACTTGTAAAGTACTTTTTAAGGTATTCCTACGACTACCGACGCCTGTTAACATCCGTATAATTATGCCGATACGTTGCTCTCCTTTCATTATCCCGGTTCGAGCTATTTTAGAAAATACCAGGAATATCTAACGCGCTTGTAAAGCTGTGCTTTTGGGAAACTCCAGTATCAGCTGTACAACTGCTTTCAAAAAAAGGGCCGCTTGTTTTGTGGCGGGCCAACGGTTAGCCTTATTTTTACTGCGAGACGTTCTTAAATATGGCGGCTGACGTTTAGCAAAATTGAATATCTTGATTTTAGACAGTGATACTGATCGATATAATAATAGAATTGCAAGTAAAGAAAATAACCTAATCCGTAGGTTAAGGCGATAGCTACGCTACCGCCTAAAGTATTATGACTATCTCGGTCTACTGTTTTTATTTCACTGTATTCGACAATCGACGCCATTGTTGTTGGCATGTCAAGCAACGTCGCGAGTGCTAATATTACGAAATAAAATGTGTAAAATAATGAGGGAAGCTTTATTGAATAACGTATAACGCCGAACACTTTCTGGCGGAATCCCACTCAACCGTATTCAATCCAGGCAATCGTTGGCCCGCCACAAAACAAATGGCCGTGGTGTTGAATATAGCCAGCGGTAATGATATACGGCGATATAGGCAATCCTACTGCGACATATACATACTCGAAAATACATTACCTTTTGACGCAGTCGGGGTAATACAGCCAGTTTCTTTATTTCTCCGTATTACCGAGTAAACAGCGGAGGGTTCGCGGTGGCCGGGGACTGACGTCTGAGTAAACGACCTTTAAATAACAGGACGGGGCCTGAACTCGGATTACCGCACAGACCTCCCCCACACAACAACATAACATGACGTACTGGACTCTATATTTAGCTGAGTCTGTTCACAGATGTTCGTTAGTGCATAAATGCATTCTCTTCCTGCTAGAACCAATACGATATACACCGCTCGTACCGGTCGAGCGTTGAAACCTTACATATAGTTACACAGCTATAAGACATATGACTGACCGAATGCCCGGGTTCTAATCCGTAAGACGTGAGCTTAGATAAATGTAGAAATAAAATAACGCGATCTTAGAGAGCTCTAAAAATAAAAATAAATCATTATCACGGCTTTTAGCCGATTTGAAGCGCAAATCGACCCCACCCGTCAGACGGTGGGGGAGGAGGCCGGCCTCCTCTGACAAGCCAAACCGAAGACGAGCTCAACTTTTCCTAAACACGTCCCGTAACATTAAGCGGCATCGTGCGCGCGCCGTCCCACTAGCGTGGGGAGGGGGACCGCTCCCCCTTTTCGGTCCCAAAAATAGCCACGATAGGGTAATGTCCACTAAAATTCCGGTTTGCTTCTTCCCATCTGCGGGAAAGGAGGGGGGGTCTGTCCCCCTATCGTCTACCTATAAACAGAAGACAAAATGTCTTCCGTAATTAGTCGAACTGTTAGGGCTGGCCAAGTGCCGCCAATCAGTAGTAGGTCCCTCCGAAAAAAAAAAAAAAGTTCGTTTTTACAGTATAACATGGCCAATGCGGAAAGTATACGTTACGAAAACTACGGCAACGGAAGTTTAGAGCCATATGAGTTAGTATTAGAAAGAGAGATAGTTATGTTTGCGTGTATCATTTTAAGTGCAAAACAAACAGAGGTGCGCTCGCACCTCTGTCTGTTGTATTTTTCTCTTTTTGTCATAGCCATTTACTTTTTATATAACTAAAGAAGTTTAACGTCGATCAATTCATTGATAATATATAGGGGATAAAAAAAAATAAAGAAAGTATGGTATCCGGAGCATCACACACACAAGCAAACGATGTGACCCATGGTGTCCAACCAGAAGTCGGCCATAGTTCGAACGGAATCTGGCACACCCTACCGGACCCAGGTTCCGCAGAAGGTCATTAAAGAAGTGCCGCACGTAAGGAAAAAAAAATCTGTAAGTTGAATACATTTATTTTTATTAATTGAGGCGCGGTATGTAACAGTTAAAGAGTAAGAATCAAACAATACCCAAAAATAGGGGTGCACAAAGATTTTTTTTTACATATTTACTCACTGCCGCAGGACCCGAGTAGGATCCGATGGATGTGTGGGACTAGCGAATGAAATCCCACTAAAACGCGGCTGCAGCCATCCGCCGCCCGTAAAGAGGTACCCCGGATCTATCAGAAACAGAGCACCTCGGCGACTGGCCAGTCCGTCAGAAGGTCCCTTCTGACGGACTGGTCTGGATAAAAAAATCCCCGCCGATAACGAGGCCGTGTAGTGGAGTAAGGTTCATATCCTGGTCCCAGTTAAGGAGCCGGCATAAGTTGCGCGTAGCACCCAAGTACTACTCCTATTCAAGGTTTGCTGGACGGGAGTATCCACCTCCAGGTCCCAGGTCCCAGGACCTGACACTCTCGATTGCATTGCGCAGAACATGCTCGAGAGGGAGAGGTCCATCCCTCCCAGGTCCATTGCCTAGTCATGGTGCTGCACGGTCCATCTAAATCAATGGTGGGAGCGTGTACAAAGAGTCATTTTTGACTATCATAGACATAGATTTATAAAAATACCAAGATATACAGTGAGCGCCTCAAAACGGTCCATATAAGAAATGTGTAGGTGTCAAATTATACAGTCTGTAAAAAAACAACTTAAACACATGCGCCTAAGGTTGACATTTCAAGGAAATGCGTTTAACTTGTGCATATCTTTTAAATATAATTTGCAGTGTAAAAAAGTTACCAGGCTGACTGATAAATGGCCGAAACGACGAACTTATAAAAAAGATAGGCACAACATAGATATATAAAAAAGATTCATTACATTATATTCTAGCATCTTTTCGAAAATAGAACGCTAAATTTGAATTTATTCGAAATGATAGAATTTGCGTGAGGGGACCTAGAACTTCCTCCGCCGTAAATTTTCTCAACAATGGAAAGAAACAAAATTTGTGCGGTGATAAAGTGCTACATTCTGAAAGGGAAAACAGTAACCCAGATTAAATCAAGCTTACTTAATACTGTGCCTAAATTGAGTACAATTCACACTGGGATAACTGATTTTAAACGTGGGAGACAGAACTGCGAAGACGCCAACAGGTCTGGCCGTCCAAATGAAGTCACGAATCCGGACATGATCAAAAAGATTAAAACAATCGTTTTGAATGATTGGCGCTTAGAGTTGCGGCAGATAGCAGAGATGGTAAGCATTTCCTCTGAACGCGTTTTTAACATTTTACACCAACATTTGCGAATGAAAAAGCATTGCGCGCGATGGGTGCCGCCTTTGCATACTGTTAACCAAAGGCAACGTCGGGTGGACGATTCGTCGGATTGTTTGGCGCTGCTTAAGTGTGGTAATAACGAGTCTTTGTGGCGTTATGTGACAGTAGGTGAAACACGGATACTTCCTTATACTCCTGAAACAAAAAAAACAGTCAAAGCAGTGAGAGCGGAAAACCTGCACCGAAGAAAGCAAAAACGGTTTTGACGGCCGGCAAAGTGATGGCGACTGCTTTTGTATTTCAGGATAGTCGAGGGATTATTTTAGTGGATTATTTGCAAAGAGGAAAAAAATAAATGGACATTATTATGCAAGCTTGCTGCAAAAATTGAGTGGAGAAATCCGAAAGAAACGGCCTCATTTAGCCAAAAATAAAGTTTTATTCCGCCAAGAAAAATATACCTGTGCACTCGTCGAGGGTTGCAGTTGCCAAACTCCATGAATTGCGGTTCGAATTGTGACCGCATCCCTCCTATCCCCCAGATGTCTGCCCCGTGCTACCTCCACCTATTCCCGAATCTCAATAAATGGTTAGGCGGCCGAAGTTTTCATCAAATGATGAAGTCATTGTGGCCGTAGACGAGTATTTCGAGGGGTTAGAGAAAACATTTCATCGAACTGGTGTAACGGTATTGGAGAAGCACTGGACTAAATGCATGAGGGTGGAAGGAAACTAATTTGAGTAATAAAATTGTTGTAAATAGATTATTAAAGTTCTTTTTTGTCGTTTCGGACGCTTGTCAATCACCCCTCGTAAGTTGACATGGCAAAAAATATGTTTTTGTACAACCACGGATGCTTTACAATGACAGTTGAACATTACTTCTTATATCTTGTACTTTTGTAAATCAAAGCTAACGCTGGCCTGATGCCGCTGTAAAGTGATGTGAGCTGTCGACTTACGGGTGTTGAGTTTGCTCAGGTTTGCGATTCGTAAGTAGGTCCACGAATTGCAGGAGTAAAGGAGCATTCCACACGGTTCCATTAACATAAAAAATATAACTCACCGATGCTCTGGCTGACCCATATGCCGAGCATGTCCAGCTGCAACAGCCGGTGGTAGAGGCTGGCGCCACGGGTGTGGTTCATGAAGAGGTGGTATAGGAAGGACCCCAGCCACGGAGCCAGCGCTCCCAGCAAGTGGCACAGCGACAGGAACCAGGCTCCGCTGCCGCCGCCGCCTCCTCCCCACGGCAGGAGACCAGGTAGAACAGCGAGGATGTATACTAGGGACACACCTGCCAAGAAAAACTGGTATAAGCCTCTAGGTGGATTGTGTCGTGCGATAAGACCGAATATATAAAAGTGTTAAGATAGCGCTCGTTATGTTGAAATCTATTGATAAAAGCCCCCATAATGATAAAATCTAAATTGCTAAATAAAATTTGTGACATGAAGTACTAAAGATGATCAACTTATATGTGTCGAGGGATTCTGAAGACTTAAGTCACAAATTCACGATATGAAATTAATTCGAAAAAAACTAAAGGAATTACAGCAAAACACCTCATTAAAATTAATGAAGAACATTTAATTTCCCGTGGACACAATTCTGAGTTAAAAGTTTCCATCGCAAACCTTCAACAGCGACAAACTTTTACCTCGTATTACATATATAACAGATTTAAATAGAAAAACTTGTTATTGTGAAACATAGAATCTATTATAAACTCTTCCATTACCGTGCTGAGTAACTGATTAACCGGCTGACAGGCAACGCATTCAACAACAACCGGAAATATCATTTCATGAAATTCTAAATTTAAGTAGTGAAATATTTCCTAAATATGTACGTTTTCAGCTTCGCGTAGTTTTTTTTTTGCATTTGCTCGCAGTAAGTCTTTTTCGAACCTGGTGTAGTTAAGCTGTAATTTAGTTTAATGAACTAAATATATAAAAGGTATCAGCCGAGATTTCGCTTATTCTTCCATGGACAATATATGAATGCACGCATCCGTTCAACGCGAGCTATAGTTGGCATTTGGCCAGCAAAAACAATAGTCAAAGGATATTAATTACATAGTTTCTTTGTACTGTATACCGTTTTATATATTACTTACTGTGCCATTTCGTTTATACATAGCACAACACGGAACAAAGCAAGAGTGGAAAGAACGTTTTACAATTGAGCAGAGTAAAAGCCGCACCCTCATCTTAATATTGCGGTATGTACATGTCTACCGCATAAATAAATCATATCACTTAATTTTATAAGTTTACACGAATATTAGAAATTAAATTAAAAGTACTTACTGTCATAATTGTATTTTATGTAAATATTTTAAAACTTTTCTGTTCATGAAATGATTTAACGTGGACGGTGTGAAAAAAATTGTGTTGTCAAGCGTAGCGCTTTACCGCGCTTCCGACGCGTAGTAGCGTAACCTCTTGCGTACCTTTCACTTGATGTGCTAGTTTGAACTTTGAATAGACGCCAGTCGGCAATCATGCATGGGAGCTGAGACACGCCTCTTTTTATGATTACAAACATTTTTTTAAATACAACAAAACATTTTTTTACATTCTTGATGGAGCACACATAGAGCTGTCGGATGATATCATGAAACTTATTCGAACTACCCACATATTCATCAATATTTAATTTGAATGGGCACAGGCCTACTCGAATGTGAAAAACTCAAGTAAACTACCATAAAATCAGTTTCACAAGTTCTATCTACTCTTATCGTAAAAGATGTCTTAGAAGACTAAATATTATTTATACTATCTTTTAATCAATATTTTACTTTCAAGTCTTATTATGTCTGTTACAACAAAACTACTTTTACGGAGTCTATCGCGGTTGATTTAATTATTTAACTAGCCCGTCGTTTCAGAAGCTTTACAGCAACCATGGTCACGGGTGGACTGAAAAATTTGTTTTATTGTAATGAATAACATTCGCGTAAACTTAAGACATCAATTTATTGTCTAGCTGAGAGCCTGCGCTTTGACATGTGTAATCAATACTAATTTTCTACACTATTTCACCCCCTTAAGCAAATGTTTTATTTATAAATAGAATATCATTTCCATTGGCATAACATATTCAAAAATAAACGATTGCAATTATTGATAGTTTTTCTCTACCTTGATATGGATCAAGGATGGCCAGCAGCTTGGCTGTACGAATATTTTCAAATATTTACTAAATATTATAGATGCTACATAGGAGGTGTTAGTGTCATGCATGGCGCATGACACTACATCCTCCTATGCAACGGTATTGAGCCAACACGACAGGAGAAGTACCTCTCGCTCACTTGATACCGACGTAAAATGGCAGCCTCTGTCGCGTTTCGTGCGGTTTTGAGTAGCTGGTAGCCCATTTGGGGAGGGGGGGGGGTGAGAGGAGGGCATTGCAATCATGAATGTCCATGGGCATCGGTAGTCATCAGAAGGCACCGATCGCCCTCCTTATGCTATAAAAAACACGAATATTTCACGAAATATGGCAAAAAGTCATTGATTTCCTAACATATAACAAATATAAGTGCATTGGTTACATTATCGAAGTTTCATAGTTATCAAAATGTTATATAAGCTTTGTTTACTACAAACACATGCGAATGGTAAAAGATTTTTTTTAATTCAGTAGTAGTAGCTAAGTTCAGTAGTTTCGAAGCCTATTCAATGTAAATAAACAAACAAACAACGAAATGTTTCCACTTTATAATATTAGTATAGAAACATTTGTCTCCTACTGATGCCTTTAGACATCCGCGTATATAGTATTGTACTGATGTGTTACCCTCCTTCCCTCCAATGGGTCACAGCAGACACAATAAGTAATGCGACGGTGTAGTCGTCACTATAAGGTATCATGTGACCGAGCGTTACCTCTCCGGTCGTGTCAGTCCAATTTGGCACTACCTTTTACTCGAGTCCTCAAGGTAAGGACAGAAAAATGAATAAATTCAATTACCTACTCATCCTTCATTTCAAAGAGTAAAATGTGTTTTCGTATACCTTCCATTAATTCAAAATGTTCCAATTTCATCTATCAATATGCTATCTAAATGTCAATATCTGCGCTGTAATCCCAGGCCTTGTTTATTTTCTGTAGATCGTAAAAAGACAATATTGCCCGCTGGGTTTCATTTTAAAAATTAAGAGCGCTATTTGTGTTAGGGTATTGCGCGTTGCGGGAAACCGTGCGTGAGAATGATTGACAGTAAATCTATTTATATAATATATATTGTTATAATAACTTTTATTCGCGTCAAGTCGCGTAAGTTTCAAGGAGATTAAGCTTATGCTGTTCCAGATTGTATCTAATCTATAATTTTTTCAAATTCCTATTTTACCTTAATGTCGAGGATTCTACCGGTCCTCTCATTTATACTTTGAAGGTGCTCAGTATATATGTTATATCCCATAACAGGAGCTTCAACTAAATGCACCACCAGCCGTTCACCCCGCGGTTTATATATCTTTGTCACTTTACTCACCATTCACACACTTTACACGAAAAAAATATAAAACCGGTGGAGACTTTTCGAAAGAGGTCACCGTCATCACAGACACCTTGCGTCCAAGTTATTATACGGCACTATTATTAAAACACCAGCTCCTAGCTACAAACACCTACCATAAATATGTAACAACAACTTGTGTTCTACTTTTGAAAGTGTGTTAGATATTTTTCCATACAAAAATGTCCCGATTGCATGTAACAAACTGTATGCGCCCGTTAGGAGCGGGTCTGAAGGTGATTCTGCGCTATCATCTTTAAACATAAACTTATAAGTAAAAACTTGAAGTTACATACTAATCTAATTTAAAAAAGTATTATATATTCCTATAACCTTGATGGTGATTTATGTGTAACCCTGAATATTAGTAGAACACCTGCAGCTTGAAAGTTTTCCGAAGTTACCCAGCGAAGCTAAGGTCCATAAGACATTTGATATCTTCTTGGAAACGAGTGAATCGGCTCCGCGCTGCTACAGATATCACCATCACACTAATTTCATTTATATCAACGCTAGAGGATTACAATTTTGGACTCGTCTGGATGTCAATTACCGTACCACGACAAGAAGAAATAATAATACAGATGTGTCTGTTGTTGTTGAACTTTAACTTGTATATTTTTTTTGGGCTGAACGTATGCTGGGGAACGAAGAGCACTCCAATACAACTTCACCGATGATTCAATTGCTATGAGTGCTCGTCTCTCTTCCGCAGATGGAACGGATGCATTCCGATGTGAGAGTGTTTCCAATAACTATTATTATCTTGTGATACTTTGGCTCTGATGTCGGGGGCAGCTCGTGTGGGATACATTACACCTCTCGTCGCTGACGTGTACATTTGGCTCATGAAGAGAATCAGGTCCGGGGGTTTAACACCTTCTCACGTTTGAAAATTTGAATGATTCTATTTTAATATTTGATATCTAATGGTACTCGCTATATGCGAGTAGCATTTCATGTTCCTTTACCAGTGAATTCGTAACAAATTTGCTATAGACAACTGCTGTAACATTTCATAGCCCATGAACAAACATTGCGTTTTATGTATACCCACAGGCCGTAGACAAATAAGTAGAGACAGATACAGGTTTTCGGGAAAATACCCCCATTCTCCCAACCCATTGTCCCGTTGGATCATGTGTGTTTCTTGATAAGCATAATAAATTGTAGGTACATCAGTTAATTGAGACCGTAAAATGACGGCTATTATTCATGAAGATAAAGCGTGTTTGTTTACAATGTTCTATACAAATAAATGTATAATAAAAACAGCTCGTCGTTGAGTTGCCGTTGATCCGGTCCGCGCCTCCCCAAAATGACTACCTCTTACTTATATGGAAAAAACGCACTACCCCTTACTACCATGAATATAGAAAATACATATATTTCATTCACATAAAATAAGTTTGTAAGTGTAGCCAGTATAATTATGAAATCTGTTTCAAGTTTTACAATACAATCATGTTCACACTTCTATATGAAGATGGCGCCCTTTAGAAACGTCAAAGTGTATGTCGACGCCATTTGGTAACGTTGCTTATCGTGGAAACATTTATTATCGTTGAAATTAGTATCGGTTCCTGGATTACAACGATCAAAACTGTGTTAGCTTTTATATTTCCTTTATTTCAGTACTAGTACAACATGCGGCAGTCATACAGTTAAGTTCACCTATAAGTGATTGTTACACCACTAATACTAGTTCAGTACATGAATTTTCTTAAGTGTATACAATTGTTGGTAAACCAAATAAATAAAATTAAATAAAATACACTCCATAGTTCTTCATTAGGAAGCAAACTAACCAAGATACTACAAGAGCAAATTTAACATAATATCCTTTGCCGAAACATCGGTAGGTAAATATTTAGCATTTCGTTCCAGAATATAACCGAATATTTGGTGTTCGGCGAAACCACTATTCGTTGCATTTCCAGTCCACAACAAGCCGCACCAAGTATGACAGTAGACACTAGTGTAATGTAAGCGTAAGATACATTCCTACTAGTTCCATTAGGCTGCAAAACAACATTCACATCATCCCCACATAACTTAAAATATGAGTCCAACAATTGTTTGATGAGCGGACAAGTATACTTAAACGTAAAACGAAAGCTAGAGTTTTTTTGCTTGTTACTGGGATGCGCTAATTAATCTCAGGAACTGCTGGCCCGAATTGTAAAACTGTTTTTGTTTTGAATAGTCCATCTATCGAGGAAGGCTATAGGCTATATACCATGACTCTATGACAACAATATGAGCAAGATTACGCCGGTGAAACAGCAGCTTGATGGTAGTCGTTTAATAATAGTCACATTACCAAGAGTGCCGGAGCGATTCAGCTGCAACGCAGGAATTACACTTATGACGTAAGTTAAAACATAAGACAAACAATCGAATGTTCAATTCTATAATAAGTAGCTAGCTTTTTTATAGTAAGTAGCAAAGAATGTCATGTGTTAAGTCAGGTGGGCGGAATACCTTTGACCTCATGACAGCAGGCAGAAACCCACACGTCGGTTCGTTACTTAACACTTAATAGTAGGAATACAAAACAAATGTTTTGTATTCCTACTTCCTACTGTTATAAACACGAAGGAAAAATGTAATGTAAATGAACAGATTACGAGAGGTTCTCCTTGAGGTGAAATGAGGTCTTATGCAAGACCTGAAATCATATCTTGAATATCATTCGAACAATATGGGCTTCACGGTGCTCGTGTGCAGTCGCTGATTCAATCAGCGTGTTCAGCTCTCCATACGCAGTGGAGGACGGGTAAAGCATTATGTAATGTGTTTGTGTGAATATCAATTTGAACATTTTTATTGGTTTACTTCTTTATTATATACGCGGTATTTAAAGAATACAGCCTGTATTCTTTTACTATTTAAAGAATACTTACATATTCACGCGCGCCTCTGGTGGGAGAAAAAGACATTATAAAAATATTAAATACATGAGAGTAAATCACTAAGTTAGAGATAGTGCCATGCTGTATTGTAGCCGAATTGGGTCGGCACGAACGGGGTACCTCTCGCATATGCATATGCGGATGTTAGTGGGCATTGGTAGTCACCATATAGGTCTTATTATTCGTTTGTCCCTCTATATAATAAAAAAATGACGAAACAATAACAGGTCGAGGGTAACACCAGCGTAACACTTTATCTCACTTCATGATTATTTTCGTTCGTTACGTGTCCAAGCCTACACACGCAGCTTATGGTTTTAGAGACGTTCGAAACAATTATTTTCAATATAAATATAATTATTTTAAAGAAAATGTTATACATTACAATAAAACTACTTTTACGGATTTTATCGCGGTTTATTAAATTATTTATGTAGCCCGACGTTACAGAAGCTTTACAGCAACAATGGCCACGGGTGAACTGAGATGTCGGATGATTGATGTACCAAGTTCTTAAAAGTTCCCGAAGAATTATAATTTCAGTTGTTCCGATTAACGCAAACAGTACTGATTATATCTTGCTGTCTTGAGGTGTTATGTTTACTTTTTGATTTGATTATGTTTACCACTGGCTCCCAAGCAGAGGGAAGAACCCAGCCATCTTCTCTAATGAAATTAATCAATATCCTCACGGATCATCCTTGTATGGAATCGGTGTTCCCTAGTGAGGATTCCCTGTTGACGATCTAATGTAAAGGCATGGCCAACTTCAGCATGTTTGTAGACCGCAGATTTTGTAACACGTCGGTGCTTCATATCGGCTATATGTTCTTTAACGCGAGTTTTTATAGATCTTATAAGATCTATAAAAACTCGCCAACCATTACATTACACAAAGTATACAATGAAGCAACTGCGCTACTGCCGCATTGTTGATTTATAGAGGCTCCGTCCAGAACTTTCTATAAATCATCGTAATTAAATGCACGTCAGTTCCACCCGCTATCGATCCTCCGAGCAAATTAACAAATAAAGCAATATACAGAAGTTGCTAGGAATATCATTCAGGCTTTTTATATTTGAAGTCATAACTTTTTAGTTTCGATGAGTATTTCTCGGGGGAATAGAAATCATGGAACTCGCGTCATCGTCCCGTCACACACTTTGTCACCGGACGCAGCAAGTGCAGTTTCTGTAGGCTGCCCACATGACTGCATCTACCTTTTTAGGATTCCGTAGCCAAATGGCATTGATAGTTTAAGAGATATGAGATTTCTTTTTCCAAAATGGAATCCTCAAAAGTCGAGCCCGACTCGCTCTTTGCAGGGTTTTTTTTGCAGAGAGATGGGTAACTAGTACCCATGGACAACTTGAACCTCCTTACTAAAAGAAATATGATGAGTAGTTTTATAGACTCCAGTTTTGCTATAAGTATTGGAATCACTTCATGTTGCTAATGTACAATACTGATTAAATTCGTTGCGCGTCTCAAATTGGTACATGTGTATTAACTTTGTTGAATGCTTTCATCAGAGGGTCTTAATTCATACGTAAATACTTATGATCGTCGGGTGAAATCGAAAAATTTTTAAACTCAACAGTCGATTTACAAAACCCAAAAGCTTGCGAGTAAATGGTGAGCCAAATCAAAATACTACTTCTAATACATCCAGCCGGATAACCTAAAATTGGAGAGACTTCCACAAACACCCACTGACCCAGAGCTTCTGCAGCTTACACTGAGCCATCTAACGGCAGTTTTCAGTTTGGTATATATGGAATTTGTTACTGTGGATAAACAGATTGTGTAAAAATAATATTTCTAGTAATCAAGTCCATCGATAAATGAAATAATGAAAACAGCGGAAAATCTCGAAACATTCCTGGTAATTTCACCTATATTGAGTTAGCAGGCAGACAGCGCTGCTGAGCGCATTATTGCACACATGGAGCCTATAATTAGTGCAACCAAATCGATATTACCACAAGCCGCCTATTGATTTATAAATACTCTGTGTGTTTACGGTAAGGCATAGAGGGGAGACAAGCAGCAGGAGCTCTTTGATGATATAATTGTTATGCTGATGTGTTGCCTTACTTCCTTCCTCCCGCCCCTCAGCCACGGGATACCCACGAAAATGCCTGTCACTCTATATATCATGTGAACTAGAGGTCAGCCCAACGGTACTTACTACCTCGTACTGTTTACGTAAGACTACCTGTTTATGCCCCGGTGATGCCCGTGCTAATTGATGCTGGTGATAACTTACTATATGACGTATCCATGACTATGATATAGATAAGAGGCAAGTGTGTGTCGGAAACTGGAGTACGCAAGCTGTCAACTTGTGTAGTTTAGTGTGTCTGTACGGGAAGATGTGTTTCTCTGTAAGTACTGACAATCAATCTAGTCCGTTTATGTAACGTAGTGTTTATGTAATATTCAGAATGATGCATCAACGGCAGCTCGTGGCCTATGGCTCTCTATGGTGGAGGGCTCACCAGCAATGGACGTCGCCCGGGTGTCAATATTCATGATGAATGGAGCACATGACATATAATCTGCCGTCAACATCGCAGATCCACTACTAGGCATCACGTACGTTAGCAAAACATAGCATATGATTACCTAGCGGATAACTCACTTAGCAAGAGGTCGTACATTGCAGCGATGTAACCCGGGAGGTACCTCTCGCTCACAAGATACATTAAAAATGAATGCGATATATCATTTGCTTCGATATTAATCGATGGTCCAAAGAGGAGATGGAGTGAATGAGCGCTTCGCATCTGCATAACCATTGACCCCGCGGATTAAGTAAGTATCGGTAATTATCAAAAGGCTCCAATTGGTCGTGCTTGCTATAAAAACATCTTTTACTTATAAAGGTTCTCTCCTCCAGGACATTTTATAGTCATGGGAGGCCTCTACAAAGAAAACATGTACTTTATCTTGTATATTATTAAAACAAAATGTCTCCTAAAATTGCCTATCTGTGTGTGATTTATTTTATCAAAATCTACAAAACATACTTTGATGTGGTTTTCACTACGGAATAGAGCGATTCCCGAGGCGATGTAGATATAAAAACCTTATTATTTACGGGCGAAGACGGGGCGGATAGTTAGTACTAAATTAATCTAAGTAAATCAATTGAAAACCACCTAATATGATAGGACATGATAACTATGACAGAATAGGGTGCGTTCAATACTCGTATATTGTTGTTACAAAATATCACAAATGTAAGAGAAAACCGCGTAACAAATGGAACACTTTCAAGAACGTTCCAGAATAGCATTGTTGCATAAGAAGTTGAAAATAGTGCGAAATAAAAGTTTTACATTTGAAGATATAGCGGAATGGCGTTTCGAGCTGTCGTATAAAGTATACGTGCTCTGCAGTGAAGATATTGTAATGCAGCGTGCTCTGTATTTGCATTTTTACATTGTTATTACTCAGAATTTCTTAAAGTAGTGGTTCGTACCGTATAGCGTCATAAAAAAATATTATCGAAATGGCGGGGAAAGATTTAAGTAACTCTTTATCTAAATCTTTTTTTTTTTTTTTTAGATAAAGAGTTACTTAAATCTTTCCCCGCCATTTCGATGGGGTTAGAGTTGTTTCCCGCCATGATTCAAGCCTTGTCGTAGCGGTAGGGCTCAGTAACCTAAGGTGACCCCAGATACCTTGGATCAAGCAAATGGAACCGACGGATTTGCTCTATGTACTCCTCCTATAAGAACAGGGGACTAAAGATCAAGAGGAAGAGGATCCCTTTGTAAGACCCTCTTATAAGAACAGGAGATAAGAGAGCAACGATTTGCGCACGAGGCAGAGGGCGAGGGTGAAAACCTCACCTCATTACATATAAAGTTGACGTGTTTGTCCGGGTTGTCCCAAAGTTGACGGTCTGTCCCTTCGAGGACTGACCAATCGAGGTGCCCTATTGTTTTGTAGTTCCGGGGCACCTCACTAGTAGCTAGAACTGATGGCACTCGCTGTGGTTTTTGTGGATATTTGACACTGTAATATGTTGTCACGCACCCCAGGGACGACGGCGCGTAAGCGGGTTTCCCCGTGTCAAAAAAAATTAAAGAAGTTTAAATTTTGAAAGTGGTCCGTGAGTGCAATAAGTTTAAGAAACCCCGCTCTATATACTTACCCGCAAAATTTCGTAAAACTCGTACTTAGTGGAAGCCTGATATACTTGGTAGTTTGTGTGTGTATCGCCGTTGTCACAGCAAAGGAGAGAATCACAACAAACGTTTTATTTGACAGGAGGTGGTGGCATGCGGCGTTACTGGCGAATAAGGCGAGCGCGACTGTAGAGGAACATCGCACCTGATACCGCCGTAAAGTTACAAATATGCTGTTTTCATGTGGTTCATAGGTCTCCCCTGGTGCATTGTTTTAAGAGAAAGGTCGGCAACGCATTGGCATAGCAGTTCTGGGAATATTTATTGGCGTCGTTTACTCATCAAAAGCCTCCGAGCAGTCTAACCGAAAGGCCAGTTAATAACATTTAAAACAACGAAATCTATAGATATGAGCTATGGTTGGAACTGCCCTATGGTAGAGTTTATTTTCATAAAACCCTCTTAAAATATTTTACTTTATTACTTCGGGGTTGTGTTAAGTGGTACCACTTTTCATTTTAAAAGTAAAAATTTTGTATCGTATAAAGGGATAAATTAACGAAACCTTTCTAAATTTTTCCCAATATATTCTCTAAAAAATTCAGTTCTGTGCACAAATCTTGGCACCTGATTAGATCTAAAGGATAGATCAACATACTTTTTATAATCTATTTGTAATTAAATATAACTTGTCTCTCATTCTCACGTTTAAGTTTTTCAGAGGGGCTGAAGCTAATGGAATCGAAGAGGCCACTTTTAATTATACCCCTCTTATTAGGGAACTGGAAAGTGTGAGGTGCTTTTGCGCACGGGTCAATAGGTCAAGCAGGGAACCTGAACCCTCCTCGACGTTACTTGGTCAGTTCTGTAGTACGAATTGCTCTTTCTAAAAGCGAACGTTGACACTCGTTAAGTATTGGCCGCATATCTACGCCACGAGTTCCATACACTATCAGACGCCAACGACGTCTTGTAATTTTTGATGCAGAAGCATGCAAACGGCTACTTGTTCTACGAGCAGGCCATTAACACTGAGACTACTATTCTGGCTAATACATTCGATGATTCACTGATTAACGTTTCACGTTAATTCGTTAACCAACACTTTTTTCGTTTTTATTTTCAGTATTAACAGGGAACTGAAAATTACCTTGTTACAGACAAAGTGGCAGATTGGCAGCCGGAGCCTTGTGGCGACTGCCGACGTTCACAGACATACATATAATTGCTACGCAGGTATGCTGCCCTCCTTATCTCCCCCCCTGCAATGAGCTGCCGGAAAATCAAGAACAATTCGGATGCAATGCAACATGACGCTACCGCATACTAATTGAGTACTCATATTGAGACACACACATGTTAGAAACATTTATTCTAAACAAATAAAAGGAAAGCTTAAAATAATTCAGCACCTCGTGTATAGTTATATAACTTCTGTAACCTTCACTAAACGGCACTTGAAAACATTCTTTTCATGTCGCCTCGTAGCGGTAGAGCGTATTTTGTGAAAAAGATTTATATTATCCCTTATGAGAAGGCTGTTTTTTTTTCATTTTCAGGGGTAAACGTTGTACTGAACAGATTAGTATGGATTCGTGACCATTTGGCGCAGAATATTTTTTTGGCTATTATTTAAACGCAGTATGCGTTAAATTGACTGCTTCAAATAAAAAAAATTGGTAAACAGCCGCTTTATTCGGGGCTTCATTTTATATTAAATATTAGAAGTGGTTACTCTAGTAGCCACTTGCTTTTCCTCTTCTATTCAGTTCTTTATATTTTAAGCAGTCCACTTTTTGTTTTTAGTTATTTTTTTGCTGCGCAAATATAAATTCGGTCCTTCTTGTTTACAATATACCTATAATCTACATAATTATACCAAATATACGTTTTTCTTTTCGAAATAAACATAGATACTATTCAAACGGTGCGGTGAGGACAATAAGTGAACACTGAAGTTTTTGGAAGAGGTAGTGTCATGCTACATAGGAGGAGGTAGTGCCACGCATGGTGCAACGGGGATGGGTCCTATGCAACGGAGATGGATCGTCACGACCGGGGAGGTATCTCTCGCAAACAAAATACCGCCGTAAAGTGACAATTTCATTGTCGTGCGGTTTATGAGGGGCGTGGTAATGATGTTGATGTTCATGGGCGGCGGTAGTCGTAAAAAGGATCTGATTACTTGTTTGCCCCCTATTCTATAAAAAAAACCACTGAACACTGTCGATTGTATTGCAAATGAATGAATGGTTTTAGGTTATTTTTTTACTTTTTATACTGTTCTCGTTTAACGAAACAAAAATAATTTAATTATATTTCGCAAAAAATATAATGAAATCTGTAAAAGTACATATTACGAGATAAACTGTTTATTCCCTAATCTACAGTCAGCACTTTTCGTAGGCGCAACGTAGACGAAAGAAACTTTATAATGTATCCAGCGAGGTGCGCCGGGCAGAGCGGGGAAAGATTTGAAAAACGTTATCATGAAAAATTATACAATATTTAGTGTTATTGAATTTTGAAATAATCTTAGGAATATTTAGTAGCAGGAAATAATTCAAGGCTAAATAGATCTTTTTCGTGTTAAATACATTTCGCATTTAGGCCCGGCCATCGACTCTGTGAAAGATCCGATGGGTGTGTGGTACTCGTGGATGAACCGAACCCACTAAAACTCATTGCCCATACTAAGATCTTTTGACTGAACTCAGTCTTGTACTTGATTAGTAAAGGGTAGTACTGCCAGAGTGTCATGGCTGCTTTACAAGAGAATCGGGCCGGCACGACCGAGCTACCTCTCGCCATGAAATCACGATCTAAAAAGTGATGCCTTTGCTATTGCGTTTCGAACGGTTTGTGAGTAGCCGGTGGCACATTGAAGTGATGGGGTGAAGATGGACAGGTGAGACAAACGCATGGGCATAACCTTGCAGATACTTTAGTAGTCACCAAATTACTCCGATTGCTCGTGTGTACGATGTAAATAAAAAGCTACGAATTAAAATTATCTTTTCATATCTTTGCTCATTTCACGGCTTGCATGCCACAGCTCAGCACACGGAGTCGCCTGTCTTCTATATTTTCAGATAGCGTCGATTGTTTTGATGAATATATGAGTATGTACAACCTTCACCTAAAATGCCTTGCTGTGTAACACCTGGCGAGCCGCCAGCTTTACATCCGACAAGTGCATTAGACCGTGTGTCACCTGATTTCTTGCCTTATATTTATATATATACTATACTATATTTGATAATTGGCGACGGAAAAAGGATATTTTTGAAAAAGGGATAGCATTTTTTTTAAATAAAGATATCACGTGAACTGCGGACTGAACAGAAAGCACCATCTAATTCGAGATATGCCTTGCCTACATTGTACAGCCGTTAATTTTACACTAGTGGTGGTATTGGGTGCCAAACGAACAGTCGTACCTTCTTGGTGATTGACGCCATATACATATTTGTTACAGTGATGAGTTGCCTCCTTGCTCTACTGTAAAGGGACCGGAAATTTTAAAGCGACACAAGTCTCAACATTGTTTGTCTATTTTCATATTCTACCACTGAGAATCCATCAATATTTGGCACACTTTCGAATTCTTGCGTACTTATAACAATAGATTAATCGATTTTATTTCTAAAACGACGTTGTAAAGATCGAGTGTTACTACCACGTCATTAATTATTGTGTCCAACGTGTCTGATATTGCAAGACTCTGTGAATTTATGAAAACTGATATTATTGAAGTTTACTCCTGCAATGATTTCAGAGGCGCGGTATGAAAAAACGTGAGCGTGACAACACTACCGTAGTAAAACTCCCTTAGTTATATGAAACGTAGTTGCGATTAGCCAGTTGGCTACGAGAGAAAGAGAGAAAAATAGTGTGTGTTCGCACCTCTCTGGCCCCTACAGTAATATACGAATCGTAACTCTGTCTCCTTCTACAGTTACGAATATCTTACTTTCTACTTCCCTTCGCCTCGTTAGATTACACTTTTCGTTACATATTCACCAGCGTATTCCCCAAGTCCAGCGTCTGAAAAGAAGTGTTAATTCAGAACTATGACAAGTAGAGTGGCGTGAAATATACCGTATTGCTGAAATAATACTTATAAGGTAATGTATAGATAGACATTACTTTCCGAGCCGATTTTAATAATTACATTTTTTCTTTCTTTCGTAAAATTTTTTACAGGAATGATAATGAATATCGTAAACTTATTCATGTGTTGCCATGTCTTTTACAATACATAAAATTACTCACAAATAAAAGAGGTAGGAACTGCTTCCTTACAAAATGTTAACGACTTTATCGATTTCTTGGCGGCACGAGAAATGTACTTTGTTATCTACGTTTTTAGAATAGTATTTGTTCGGTATGTTGACACATGAGACCGGGCTCGTAACAATAATAAGAGTAACAGTGCTCTTCACAGCATTATAAACACTATACAATATACACATAGGAACGAGAGTAAAATGAAATGTGTAATGCTTAGCCTAGCGCTAAAGAAACACATATTTTGAATATTAGGTAATTCGTTGGGCTCATTCCGCGTATATGGAACTAGTATTTTTGGAGCAAATATAAAGGCGTTCGTTTGGGTAAATTACTGCATTATTGAGATTTATTTCCTTCTCGAAGCGGTCTACTTTACGAATGTTTTCTTAATTATACAAATGCCTTTCATATTTACGTTTCTTATACATATTATTCTATTTGTATAGTTAAGAAAATCTTTGGAAAATAAGTAACTCCATTTACGAAGTAAAGATTGTATATATAAACATCGTATGTATACTTATTATTTCGACGCATTGCCGTCCTTCCCACCTCCTCTCCAATAGGTCACCGGACACGTACCAACTGCATCAGCTTATAACATTCCGTTATCTATATATATATATATATATATAGGTAAATTTTGAGTCCCCGGTCTTGCCGGACTGATTTGGCTGTGAAGCAGCATGGCGTACGAGCCTTAATCCATTTTCTTTCAACGCAAACCATATAGTATTTGATAAAATCTACATACGAGATTGTACAGTCTATGCTAAACGAAAAAAATGTTCAATTTGGAGTAATGTGAAGAACATTTTAACGAATAAACTTTTTTTACTTTTTGAATTTAAAACGGGCTTTGTCACAAAAAGTTAAATAATGGCGCCGAAATGGAGCGAGATTAAACGAAAGAATTAGGGCAGTGGAAAATTCGCTACTGAATAAAATTCGTTACATTTTTTATATTCATTTGTACTAATTCTCTACACATCGTAGGATACAGAGAGATATACTTAAAGTCCCGAGCTTAATTTTTATCAGGTGTTCGAGCAATCTGTTACTTTCACGGCACTATGTCATATGGAATTCTATTTAGGGGAAATGCTGCGGATTTTGATTCAATTTTTGGACTAGAGAAAAGGGCCGTTCGTGCAATATATAGTATGAGTCCAATGGAGTCGCTTAAGGATAAATTTAAAACTCCAAAAATTATGACAGTGTATGGCCTATATATATTTGAAAATCTTATGCATGTACATAAAGGTATAGAAAATTCAAGAAGAAATGTGATCTACATAGTACAATACTAGAAACAAGCGTAAACTCGCTGTACCCTTCTCAAGGCTCCATAAAATTAAGAATTCATTTACGGATATTTGTATGTTTTAGTATAAGATTCCCAGTAATATAACAGATTTGTCGATTTATAAATTAAAAGCTATTGTTAAAGAAGAACTCATATTTCAATCATATTATAATGTAAAGGATTTTATAAATTACAAAAAATATTGTGAGTATATTCTCTTACATGTGCTTGTTGCGAACCCTCAATTTCAACTTAGCAGCTAAGACAAGCATAAGATCATTATACAGATCCAATATGTGAAATTAAACAATAAACAATATTATCATTTCTAGCCTACCATGACCCACTGCTGAACAAATGCCTCTCTATACTCTCTTCCCAGACCACTCCCTTTAGAACTAGATTGGGCCAATCCTTTTGAAATCATCGTCGTAAGCAATGCAGCTTGTTAACGAACAACAAAAGCTCGTAGCCCGGCTACGAAGTGTAGAGGGCGCCGCTACGCTGGAGTTCGGTTTCCCATTCGACTTGTAATAAAACATCGGGCGAACAAAGCTTTTAGCCACAGTACAAATAACAGGAGGCACGATCTCTGCGTATTTTATGAATACGGACTGTAAAAGGTCGTTACGTCTCGTGAAAATTTGATTTATAGCAAAGAGGAAACACGAGCAGTCGGATTTCCAAGGTTATGGACGCCCACAAACATTTACACAACCCAGAGGTTATGAGTCTTACAAAATGACATAGCATTGCCATCTCTTAACGTCAGAAGAAGTTGAGCGAAAAATGTCGCATTCGTGCGATTTCGGCTTAAAATTTTGTTCAAAACAGGATTCTTCATAAGATTCATAAAGTATTTTAATGAACGGTGTTATTGGGAGGATAGTATTAGTAGTAGTAGTATTTCGACCACCGGCTCAATCGTAGAGACAAAATCTATAAAAGCAGTTTTATTGTTATAAGAATGTAAGCACTAAACTTCAAGTACACTTGAAAAAATCAATTCTGAACTTACTAAATTTCATTAAAATTCGTTCCGTAGTTTTGGTGTGAAAGTGTAACAAGTATGTATATATGAACTTCCACATCTGCAAGGTCAGTATGAATAATGAGTGAAAAAAAAAAATGTTGAGCTCCTAGGTTAATGTGTTTTAATGGAACAGGCAAATGCATGCGTTGCCCTGCTCCACTCGACACAATGTGTGCAATGGTCGGACCGGACTGTAGTTTTTTGGTGACGCGAGGGAATACATCCACGGATGATATCTAGCGGCCCGGGTGACCAGTAGACCGAATGTCGCACACGGCACTCGGGGGTACAATATCGAGTAAACACCTCCAGCCACTGTAATTGAAGGGTCCCGAATCAGCAGGCAACAGGATCCCCACCAGCGTCAGGCTGGTCTTAGCGAGAATGCCAGACCCCTTGGGGACTGTCTGACTGCCGTTAAACAGTGCCTAAGACGTCGTCCCTTAACGGGGCCGGGTATAATAGCAGTAATGTAATAAAATCAAAGTCAGAGGTACAGTGACCTAAGTTGTTACAAAATTTTGTACTTGTAGATCAACACCACTGGGGTGTTAACTTGAATATGTAAGTGGTAAAAATGTTTACCCACCTTTTTTTCTAAATTTGCGTAATCTCTCAGTGCAAATGGAATTGTAAATGATGATTGTGAGGAAATAATTTAAAATTAGAATAATTTTAAAATTAGATACAAGATTACAGTAATCAGTATAGACTGTGAGACTTAATTTTGGTGAATACCTGCACGTCAACGCCCGCAAGGTCTGAAGATGTCCGATCAACCTTCAAATAGGCCTAATCGCGTTAGAATTCCTTCGTTATATATTTATAGGCTAATCTCAGCCAGGCGCTGCTTAGATAACTAATTAATATTTTTTTTTATTAACAGAAATAAAATATCAGCTAAATTATAAGTTAAACAATTACATGTCTGTGTAAAATTTTTAAGTCGGCGCAGTGACAAGTGTTTTTAGAGTTGTACTAGCGGTCTGCCCCGGTTTGTAGTGTGAATAACAGAGCCGGTTGCTTCCTCTGGAATCGCGCTATCCATGGGTGAAAACCGCATAAAAATCCCTTTAGTAAATTTTGAGAAAATCTATCACATACGGACGGACAGTTTATTGGACACTTTCACTTATAATTTGTACAGATATTAATGTATTTGTGCCTCGTGGTATAGTGGAGTTCTAGGATGAAATTGTTATTATATTATGATATCGGATACTTTAGTTCTCTGCATTATGACTTCGTTACGAATTCTGTATATTTGATTGAATGACACAAAAAAAAATAGTTTTGGTTGAAACTTGTATAACAAAATTAATTAACTAGTAAAACCAACAAGTTTTGTTAAGGATATCGTGGTATTCCTGTACTATTCTTATTTGTCCACTAGGACTTTCCTCTCATTTAATTTAATAACTAGAAATGCCTTTACACTGACAGGTTTTTTATCAACGACTTGGGCCCCCCCATGTTATCACAGCTATTTCCTTTATGTCAATTCTATTAGTAATACCGTCGATAAATATAATCATATAAAGAATCCGCTAAACCAACTAAACTTTACAACACACAAATCACAGAAACTTATCATTTTAATGTTTCATAAGTTTCTGTGATTTATACTGCACTTTATTAAGCTTGTGTATTCAATTATATAGCATACTATATGCAGGGAGGGGATTTACTACAGAGAAGTGTGTGTGCGGTGGCCCTTGCACTTGAGCTTACCCTTCCGGGGATCACATGTGGGGTGGAATATTATTATAATTATCACGTTAACATAATTATTCATATAACATTTATATACTTGGATATGAAATTTAGGTTAGTATATGGTGTATGTGTGGTCACCGCTTATACATCTTACGTTTTGCGGATACCTTGGGATCCCTTGATCTTAATTATTTACATTATTCAGTCTTATGTCATTTATATAAATCTTACAGCCACTAATGGCTTCTCCTGATCTTAAATTGTACTACCAAAATATTCGCGGGCTACGCACCAAGACACAACCGTTTAAAAGGGGGCCTACTGTTGTCCCATTACGACGTTATCTCATTAACAGAGACCTGGCTTCTGGCAGACATAAGTGGTAGCGAGTTGTTTGACGATAGTTACATTGTCTGGCGACGCGGCAGGAATTATCAATGGACCCATGAAAGATATGGAGGTGGTGTAATACCAGCCGTTCACCGTCGGATTGCAGCAGTGAAACGCCCAGAATGGTGCTCTTCTGCAGAATATTCTGGATTACGATCACGATAAAAAACATGGACCGGCGATCACACGCAAACCAAATTCACATCTGCACTGTATATTTGTGTAAGGAAAACTTAGGCAAATCTTTTAATATTCAATCGCAAAACTTTTCAGAAACGCTGTTGTCCATCGTTAACTCGTGTCTTAACAATTTGTTTTTAATAATGGGAGATTATAACTTAGGTAATATCAAATGGGATGGCGACACTATTTATTTGCAGCCTAGAGAAATAGTAGGCGAATAACATGTAATATTCTTTGATACTGTCTGAGTGCAACTATAGTCAGTATAACTTGAATAGAAATACTAACCATAGAATTCTTGATTTTGTTCTGTGCAACAAATGAATGTGTGTGAACGTGTGTAACGATCCTTTAGTACCAGAGGACCCTTACCATAAGTCGTTAAATATAACTCTGAACTGTACTCAGGAGGACGACCGTGAAATAAAACGTAAATTAAAGTATTTGTATTCCAAAGCCGACTACGAGGCTATTCTTTATCATTATATGGCACAAACTGGGACCTGGACCTGAATAATACGCCTCTTGATAAAGCCTTCGATAAATTTATCGCTTATTTATATAACATAATAGATAGACACGTCCCTCACAAAATAATTACCGCTACCTCATTCTCACCATAGTACAGCTGTTCGCTTACAAAACTACTGAAGGAAAAATACAAATATAATAAAAAAATATTAGGTTTATGGTAACATAGATGACCATGATACGTTTTGCTTCCTCGAAGTAGAGCTAAGCAAATGGAAAAGAGTGCTATGATACCTATATAAAACGCTATAAAGACGCAATAATTGAGCACCCAAAAATGTTCTGGCCTTTCGTAAAATCAAATAAAAAGGGTTCTAATTCACTTCCGTTAACATTGTACTACGAGGGGCAGTTTGCAGATACTGGTGTCGGGGTTTGTAATCTTTTTGCATTAATTTTTAATCCACATCGATCCACAGCAACAGCTTACATAATTCACCTTTAAATTCTTTAGCGTCAAGTAATATATCAATATTAGCAATGTGGAAATCACCGTAGATTCAGTTTTAAAATTATTAGTCTATAGATTTGGCAAGGGGTGCCGGACCAGACCAGATATTTGCCGTCAAATGCGCAAAACCACTATCCGTACCACTATGTATTATATTCAAGCGTGCAGTCACTGAAGGATTCATGCCTCAAATTTGGAAATCCGCATTCCTTGCCCCAATACATAAAACTGGTAGCAAAAACGAAGTCTAGAACTACAGACCTATATCGAAACTGTGCCTCTTTGCCGAAATATTTAAGCGTATAGTATATTCTCATGTTTCATTTTTAGTTCATGTTTATTCTTCGCTGTACCTGTTTTTTATTCCTGAACAGCACGGATTTTAAGGATGCATTCAACTTCATCTAACATATTGTCTTTCACAGACTCTGTTACAGTGAGCGGGGGTCCTGGAGCGAGCACAAGTTGGTGCTATTTTCACGGATTAGAGCACAGCATTTGATAATATTGATCATCAAATGCTGATGCAAAAGCTGCTGTTCGCTGGAGTTCATGGAAATTTGTTCCAATGGTTTACTTCCTAAATTGGAAGGTCACAAGCGGTTATAGTGAATGGTTTCTCTTCAACCTGGAAAAATGTCCCTTCTGGAGTTTTCCAGGGCTCTCTGTTAGGTCCATTGCTTTTTAATATTTTTGTAAATGATGTAGCTTCTTGTTTTCAAAATTCTAACTTACGTGCGCAGACGATATAAAAATATTTAAGAAAATAGATCCAATTCACGACTGTAATCTATTGCAAAATGATTTAAAACACTTTGAACAGCCTTCGTAATAAGTTACAACTGAGCACTAACAAATGTTACTCCATGACGTTCACTCGAAAGCTTAACATTATACAAAGAACATAAAGTAAACAATCAGACTACAGCGGGTAGATCAGAGATCTTGGCATCATTCAAGATTCTAAATTAACTTATGAAAACATATAGACCAGATCTGCAACAAGGCGAACAAAACTATGGGTTAAATTGTGAACTTCCGATCAAGTTCACAATTTAGCAGTATAAAGGTAATAAATGTTTTCTATTGTTCCTTCGTAGTATCCTTTAGTACTTCTCACAAGTATGGAATCCCCGTTACAACGTTCATATTAATAGAATTGAATCCCTACAACGTAGATTACTAAAATTGTTACAATACAGGCTAGGAATTGATGAATCTAATTATGGGGCAAGGTGCCGCACACACACACTTGTTACCGTTATATAAAAGACGAGAGATCGCAGACATTATTTTTCTCGTTAAAACTTTCAGAGTCGTGTAGACTCACCACATTTACTCTCGAAGATTAACCTAAGGTACCATACAAAACAATTAGGCCACCAATACTTTGGGATGTTCCTCAGACCTTACCGAACTACAGACAGAATTATTTTCTTATTCGTACTGCAAAAAGCTTAAAGAATGTAGTGGTCTCTCCGCGGCTTGATTTGTTTTCCTCTACAGCACAGGGTTTCCAAAGCACTTTGATGGAATTATGATTTCACGGCTCTCAAACAAATTGTAACATGTAGCTTTCGGCTAGTAAAGCTACTCTTTATAACTCAAGAAAGTTGATATGTACAAAAATAAACTGTAAGTAGGTACATAAAGTTACACTTACTGATTTCATTTTATCTCTGATAACGACGAGCAGGATATTTAATTGCAATTTGTATGTGAAAACATTTAATTGGTGTATAGTTTTATTCAATATCTTACTTGTTATATGTCACTGTATGCTTTCCGAATAAATAAAAATAAAATAAAATAAATAATAGTATATGGGGGCAATCGCGCAATCAGAATCTTTTGACGATTACCAACGCCCATAAACATCCATATTATTATTATGTGATAAGATTCCATAAGAAATCTTCTACATTAAATTTCTAAAATCAATCCAAATATAGGTACTTAAATTGCAAACAAAAATTAATGTTATGAACGATCTTAATAACAAGAACAACGTCGAAAATCATAAAAGCAACGCTCTACAAAAACTTTGCATGATCTAAATTTTCTTTAGTTGGAGGACTAAAAACATGTAATTTAAATGTTAATGATATATTTTATGGTGTGTTTATAATGAACACGTAAACTTTTCCCCTCGCACGTTGCGATATTGTAAGGTAAGTAAATAATAATAGTTAAAATGTGTGGCAATCATAAAAAACTTACATAAAGTTTACGATTCTGCGTGATTGACATTTTATAAATATATGGAGCGTTAACATGAAAAATGTTTTAAGGAATTATAATATACCACAAACTTAACGATGAAATAGGAAAATCTGATTCGAAATGAGCCAATACTGCAAAATGACTAACTCAAACATATACAAGTAAGTTATATAAGAAATAAAATTACATAATTAAAGATCTGCAACATATGTAACAGTAGCTTATATTTACCGTGTGTTAGTATGTTAATGGTTTCATTGTGAAAGTAGAAGAGGCTGCGTACGCAACCGGCCCAACTCTGCAGAGGCCGGTAGCCCGTCAGCACGTACGGATTGAACTGCAAATGCTTCGGCATATCCCGCCAGTGCAGCAACTCCACACCGTCATTCACAACCGCAGCCGAAGCTATCCTTTCCACTTTCTGCTCATCGGTCCCCTTGGCTTCGATTTCGATCGGTTCCGGCTTCCCATCGTTATCACAGATAAGCTCTAAAGACTTTTTCCTCTTTCTAGGGCCTTTGCCGTTTATTTCCTGAATTGACATATCGAACATATTTGCACACGTTTCGGATACGCACGGAACATCCCTCATAATAATACGGGATCGTGTTCACTGCACGGGAGAGCCGGAGACGGATCGGCGGTGCACGACACGACGCGGACTCGCATGGCCTGAGATCCCTCTCGGCTTTGTACGGATATCACAGGTCGAACTTTACGCAGTGTGTAGTGATGTTGTCGTGTGGTTGGGCGATGATTTTCTTTCAAGTTTATTGAATTGGTGATGTAGGTTGAAGCGCGGCACGGCCGACGCGATAGCGTGGCGTGCTTGAGCGCGGTGGATGACGGCGGGCCGCGAGGGCGCGCGACTGGCCGGGACCTGGCACTGCACACCCCAGCACACTACACCCCCTGCCCGCCCCCGCAGCCCCGTAGATTTGCGCAATGCGCAATCCCGATCAGCTGATTCCCGCCAGCCTGCCTCTCTAGACCATAATCTGTGCCATTTATACATTTGAACGTTTATTTCCTAATTAATAATGCAATAGCGACGATACTTAATAATGTGCACGTAACAATTAATTGTAATGACTGACTACTCCAAATATTTTGGAATGAAGATAAAATTTTATTTTTCTCACGGCCAGTGTATCTTAAATATTATATATACCATCAGACATACCTCGGGTGTCTATGGGAGGCGGTAGTCAACATCTGCTCGTTAGCCCCATATCCTATGAAAAAACTAGCCAAAGGCGAGTCACATTCCCAAACCGAGGGTGCCGTACCAACGAGAGATACGAACGCATTAATTTATATGAGATGACAAACTTGTATTATTAGAGAATGAGAAATGATCTTTATAACATCCTTTTTCATTGCTCTACTTCGATGTTAATCATTAGAATATTATTTTACTTAGTTATATTACATCTGAAGCAAATGTTAATTTAAAAATTGTGGGTAGTGCTATCGTGAGTCTTTCGTATTACCGATGTTTCATATTATGTAAAAATTGTCTATGTTAATGTTAGGTCCTGGTTCATAGGTTACTATGAAAGTGTCAAGTCTATTCGACACCTAACGCACAACATATCACAGAATTTATCTATATGTCGTAGTCGTATAGTACAAATCGTCATATAACATTACAGCCAGCTATTTTCAAAAACGAGGCCGTTTTGTTTAGTGGCGGGCTAATAAGTCTAGCATTATTGAAATAAAGTGGATCATTATATGCCTCTTTGACACGTTTTAGTTCTTAATTTTAACACTTGCGGCGTTACTTCATATGACAACAACAATGGCGTCGATTGTCGAATACAGAGAAATAAACAATCTATACCCACAATCTATACACACTCTATACCTTTGAACTTAAAGGTATATGCGAGACAGTGGCTCACAAGTAAGCCTTCTTGGTTTAGGTTTTATTTATTTCCACACGAAACACCTGGCCTAATTTCATACTTGTATCGATTACTTATAGATTCGAAGATTTAGGCGGGAGCGTAGCTTCTTAACCTTCGTGGTTGGGCTATTTTTTATATATATTCAAAACGCTTCTTTTCGTAATTGCATCTATCAGTATCACTGCCTCAAATTAAGATGCCTTTCACTATAACATAATACACACTTGTTAAAATAAAACTGTACTTTAGTACATATTGTATAATTAAATGATATCAATTTTATGATTTATCATTTCTATAATAGGGCTACGCAAGTCTACAAGAAGGGGTACGCAAGTTTGATGTTCTCATGTTGACTAGTACGTAAGATACCGTAGTCTGTCGTAGAGACTGGACGAAACTATCACTTGTTAGACCTGTTTGCCAGCAGGTACCTAAAGTATGAAAGGGTGGTGGGATCTCTAATATAATACCTACGTATAGACATAACGTAAACTGGGACGGCCTCGTGATCTAGTGGTAAGGATTTTTCAAATTGTAATTACGGACCGTAGTCGGGAACTTGGAGGCGCTACACCCCCGAGTACACATCGCCTCGGATTACATGTTAACCCGTCCCTCCTACGCGTGATTTCTTTTTGCGGTAGGGAATGGGAGATTGAGTGAATGGAGGGTGCTCTTTTATTTTCACGTATACTTGTACACTTTACTATGCCCTGCCCAGTTGTGTACTCTCAATAAATGGCCGCCGTAGTCATTTCGGAGGACGTTATGAAAGCGGACATATTGCAGTAGTAAACAGTGTTCAGTGTGCGCAAAGACGGAATATTCGCATCTGTTTGCGTAGCAGGCCTATCTCACTGTTATTTAAATGTGAATTAGCATATGTTTTAAATGAGTTCAGCCAAGTTTCAGAGTAACATTTGCTCGAGTGCAAGTAGATAGACCGACATACAGACAGAAAAGGGTAGTGCAATTCCTTCATTGCAGCCAAATTGAGCGGGCGCGCTCTCGGTCACGATATTGCCGCCAAGTGACAGCTACGACTCTTGTGTTTCGTGCGATTTTCAATGGTACACGTGAACATAAAACCTTCACATGGACATTTGTAGGCATCGGAAGTCATCAAATCGAAAAAATCTAATTAGTGAAAATATAAGCCTTGCCATATCTATGTGGCTCTTTTTTCAAAGAATTCTTAGTTCTTCGGTGCCTCTAAGTATATTATTTACATTACGTTATACAGGGTGCTGTATTACAACGGTATCGGGCCAGCATGACCGTGGGGTACCTTGCGCTCACTTGACAGCCCCGTCTCCTCTCCGCCTCAGAGACTCCGAATATTCCGATGTAATCTTATATAATAAGTATCCACTTTAGGTAAGAAGTAAGACTAGTAAGTAATGGTCTCGAGTGGTGCCAACTGAGCCAACAAGGCCGTTGAACTTTGGTATTGTTAATTATAGTATGCCGTTATCCTCGCCTAGATTATGGACCTATTTATATAATATTGTTCGAACAATAAATGTTAACAACAAAAACAGTATTAACATAGAACGTAAATAATAAAGTTTTAGGTATGTATATTTCGAGGATTTAGTTCGTATGTACGTTATATATTCATGTCTTCAGTAAGTGAGTAAATATCATTTTATATTATTATCTCATTTTATTACTGTACTGTTTATTTATTACTGATGGGTGTGCAAGGTGCAAATTTGCAATTCGGCGATGGAGGGAAGGAGGAAAGGAGGACAACGCATGACTATTATGCAGATGCTTATGGTCGTTGATAGTTATCAAAAGTCCCCGACTGCTAGTAAGTATAACTTAAAAAGTCGGCTATCAAATATTCAATACGTTGGTACTTGCTGCTACAGGGATTGACTCATCTGTCCTACCGCTCATAACTATTCGTGCCAACTATATTATTTTTACATTATATTTTACGCGTATAACATTTTTGCGAGCTCAGTAGAGAGTCGCCTCTACACATGTTTGCTAGATATGTTATCTGTGACACGAGCGACTCCTGATACACGACAGGCTAACCCGATAGGAGTTTACATTCTACTGTGCTCGCAGTCAGTATCGCCAGGTAGAAAATATTGTGAAATCTTGAACTTCTTAGCCTAATACTTGTAACTGACCGAGTAGTTTTGGGATTAAATAGTAGGACGAGAAAAAAGATAAGCGTAAGTGTCTATAGTTTAATTTATACTAATAATATAAAGCTAAAGAGTTTGTTTGTTTGATAATTTGAACGTACTAGTCTCAAAACGTACTGGCCGGATAAGTTACAAGTATTCTGTGGTATATATAGTCCATTTATCGAGAAAGACCGTATATAATGACAATACGATTAATAGGACTGGAGTTACGCTGGTGAAACCGCGGGGCGCGGCTAGTTACGTACATAAAATAGTGTAATGATTTATTTAACTAGTTTTATAAAAAAATGTGATTAGATAATTAGAAGACAAACAAAATCAGTAATCTTCATTAGTATCATTTATATAATAATCTTACTTTAACAGTCTGGAAACGGATTGCATAGAGATTATTAATGGCTATGCAGAACTCGAGAAGTAGATATTTCTCAATTTAAAAAAATAATGTGATTGAGTAGTGAAGATACTGAAGAGATAAATCTGGTGCCGTATTTTGTGCGACACCTGATGATGAATAAATAACATTGAATTGACACGGCCAATCTCGTTTAAAAAAAAGACAATTGATAGACAATTCCAATTGCAATACGAGCTACTTTATTTCCTAGTTCGATGAACTGTTATGGCGAAGGCAAAACCCACAGTAGTAGGTCCTCCGAAGAAAACTTTATTCCGCGGGAAATTATCAGATTTTACGAAAATTGATTTGTATCATAAGTCATACTATCGTCATTGCGAATATATGGCAATATATGGCGCTAACTTATCTTTAAGAACTTGAAAGATTAGTTACAATCTAAAAACCGACGGAGCGCGAGTCGGACTCACACATTAAGGGTCATTATCATATATATTAGTCTATTATATATAATATTTATATAAGTTACGTCTAGCTATGACGGTTTATAATATCTATACAGTGTGGTGATATAATTGGCTACGGAACCCTAAAAAGCAGATCTGTTATAGGATCACTTTGTTAGCCATCTCTCTATACGTCTATCAAGGAAAAGTATTACCAAAAGCGTGAACTTACAGTGAACTAGAATCATGAAATTTGACTAGTGATATAATGGTTAGGTACACGTACAGAAAAAAATCAGAAACTTTGTAGTTAATAGTAACATAGTCACAGAAAACAACCTTTAAAAAATATTTAAGTTTCTTACACCTTTTTTCTGTATTTTACAAATATTATTATACAAGC
>JAFELO010000612.1:74097-88584 GCA_017140195.1 Eumaeus atala | reverse complement strand
GAGGAGGGCAAAGCATCGGCATAGTAATTATGTGGATGTTTATATAGGCCTCGGTAGTCGTAAAAAGTCTCCGTTTTCTCGTTTGCCCCCTATTCTATAAAAAAAATGTGTCACCTTTGACATAACAGAAAATGCTTTGTACATTGTTGAGCAAATATTGCATTTAGAAGTTTGTTGTCTGTTAATATAAAAGTATGTTTTAATTACCGCCTTAACATTTATCGTATAAAACGTTTTTTGTTTTGTTACATTATTTGAGCATAGTTTTAGCGCTAAAGTTTGTAGTGTCGACAAGTAGAAAACATATCACATAATAGTTTCACAGGTTACACTTTAAAATGTGGCATACTTCATAGAGTCCGTCATCCGAGGTGATACCTAAGTGTCAGATTGTTTACAACATAAAATTTAAAGAAATTGAGATAAAAGTGTTATGTTGTAAAACGCAAAAGCATTAGCACGCTATCACAATATATCACAACAAATAACTACCACACACGCAGTGTCTTAATCTCCACGTCTCCGCGGGGTCCGCCCCCTGTGTCGGTCGGCGGAGTATCTTTACTGCTTAAAGAAACATTGCTCTTTTGACCTAAGTGTGGTTTACTTGTTTAGCCCCGAGAAATGTTCTCAATCAGTTTTCATTTCTGAAACCGAAACCTTCATAAATTTTATTTGTCGCTGGGAACAAGTGGATTAAGGGAAAGCAAAGTGTTCATTATACACTTTTCCTAGCCTTCATATGCCTTTCTTTGTTTCCTAGCCCCCGCTAGAGGGGTGCAGACGCGGGCAACCGGTCCTCTCGGCCATGACAACCGTTGTTTTAGTTAATCTGATATAATAAACGGGATGCATCCTTCCCATCTGCGGGAAAGGAGGGCGACTACGATTATCGACGTACGACTACACCTAGACCGTCTTAGAAAAAAACACCTACTCACGTGAAAAAAATCAATTGTAATGGAATTTAAATTCAAAAATATACAAAAGTACAATATTATTGTTTGTATGTCAGTAGATGCAATAAGGCACTCCACACTTTGTTTTCTCTGTGGCTGTAAAAGAGTCAATTAAGTACTTATTTCATCCATAAATGATGATTAGAATATGTTAGCAAAAATGCTTTTATGATTATATATTTCGCTATACAGAAAGTTGTAGGAATGATTATAAACCATCTATTTTAATCAAAAAATAGTCTTTTTTTTAAATTGTTTTTAAAATTAACACTGAAAATTGTAGTTATATATATTGTGTAGGTATACATTTTTACAGAATATATTTTTATCAAATAATATAAGTAAAGAACAGTAAAGCAGGGAGTAGATTAGACTATTTTCATTTAGACATACAGACACAAGTGCTAGAGGGGAAAAGAGTACCTTTAGCCGATTACCGACTGCACCGATGCAGCTGATTTGTCCTTTCCTCCCTTTCCTCCTTTACTCTTTCACCTGCAATTGGTCACCGGAAACTAACAAACCGCACGAAACACTAAGCATAGCTGTAAACGGGTCGAGGTATCAAATGAGCGAGTAGTACACTTCAGGTGCCCCGCCCAATTATGCTGCAATGTATCATGCACCCTCTACTAATTACAGACGCGACATATAACGTGTTTCATTTAAATATGGAGGTATACATATGCATATATATATATATATATATATATATACTTACTATATCTATCTACATTACGGTAGGATTACCTGCCTACGGTACTTGGAAATTACGCATAACTTCTGTCAGTGCCTATCGCATCTTGTCTAACATCTTCGGCCCTCATCGGGACCAGGATCTAGCGGATATACGAACACTTCCTATGTATTTTCAACATTATGCAGTCGTTTAATTAGTCCACCATACGGCCTACTCAGGTTCCCTGGTATAATAAAATCAGTCTAAGGGTTATAGATTTAGTTAGCAACCAAGTTCATATCGTGGTTTCCTAAAAATATATGTAGTTAAAACCAACACTGTGAAATATAAAAATTACATAGTTCATTAGAAAATGTTAAAATAAATTATATAGTTCTTTACAGACTGTCGCGTGAGGAATGGAGCAAATAAAAGTGCTGGATATAGACGACTATTAACAATATTTTCTATTTAAAATACTAATGTGTGGTGTCCATGAGTTTAGAAGTGATAATTTTTTTAAGTGTTTCAGTGAATATGACCACAAACGATTATGAATGTGTACCGAATATTAACGAAAACTAAAGAAACTTCTATTATTTCCGCCTTTGATGAGGAGCCTTGCAACTGAAAATCATTAGTCCCCAGAGGACAGCATACGAGCGAATCCACCAACTTTAAGACAGGGCAAGTGGCTTCGCCCAAGAGATCTGGGTTCACCTTGGCCGAGTAATCCCTGCCGCCACGACGAGGCCTAATCACAGTAGTAAACATAAACGCTCCACGCCGCTTTGGGTTGATGTAGAAGTTTATTGATATATTTTCTCCCAATATTGCAAATCTTAACAGGTGACATCAATTTCAGCTTAATACGTTCACCAGCTTCTGAGAAAAAAATGTTGACAGAATGATAGGCGGAGGGCTGTAACAAAGGTACTTTTTTGTCTTTTGAGGTACAAAATTCCTTAAATGTGGCATGAGTCGAAGCAAGTGAAAGGGTAATAATTTATATTTTGTGAAGTCGAGTCCGATATTTCGAGCATGAATTTTAAACTAAAAACCACTAATTATAATTTTCCTCTCGATCGATCTTTCTTTTATTTCAGATTATATGATAATTAGGAAAAAATATTCTTTAAGACCAAGCCTACCGATCTGTCCGATATAGCTACAGGATGTATCTCTAGTTCAACCAGGTATTCATTCGGATAAAATCTATGAATCCATCTTAAATTGTTTATCAATCAAAATAAATTTCCTTAATTAAATTTCATTAAAATGTTCGTTCTATGATATTTAAGGTACCTCCTCTTCATGTACTGTACTTGCATGATAGTAATTTTACCAGTACCAGGTAAATAACGTATTAGGGTGTAAGAATTTTAAACCTAAAAAGAAATACAGGGCATGAGTGAATATGGAGTTTTAGAGAAAAGTGATATGGACAAAAAGTAGATCATTTACATAATGTTGTCTATCGTTCTTCCAATAATGCGAGGCTTGAAAGAACGACAATTGTATTTATATTGATATTGTACAGAAATATCTTAATTGGAATCAAGTTCATTATTTTATTATGAAAGCTTGTGGTATATCCTACCTAGCTTACATGAATTTATAATGCACTCTTTCTGGTCCACCGTCTTCATATTCATCCTCACTTAACCAAAATCCATTTGACGTAGACGCCGAAGCAATAATAGATCCACCAATCCATGGCACAACATTCTGGGAAGGAAATGTTTACACAAATATTTAGACTTCAGGTTTATCAATGACCCTTTTCTGCAGCTCAAAGTCTGAGCGTTTATGCAATCCTTGAAACATGGTAGCACCGCCTGGATACAACAACATTATTATAAAATGAGCTTTTGTAGTCAATTTCACACTGGAATATACTTGTAAAAATACTATCGACAATATTTGATCATTTGAGTTCTTGGAGTGAGAGCCGAAATAGTTCCGGACACTGTAAACGTTCTGCGCCAACAATTAAATGTTATTCATCGGGCAGATCATATTGTGTTCTTGGCCTTTGAGATATTGTTTCGTTCATTTCACTTTCAAAATCATATGCCACATCACAGCCTGCAATCAAAATAAATTAAGTGTAACTTATAGGCAGAATTAAAACACTTTAACCGCTGGGATTGGCTCTGGAATTGCCCTGAAGTGTGTAATCTTTTAAATAAAAAAAATAATAGCAGCGTATTCACTGGTGTGCTCCACCTCCAAAAATGCATCCATAATAGTCAATTTTCGCAAAAATCCCATCTTAGCGAGCTACTTCTAAAAAGCAACATTTGAAACTCTAAATAATTGTAGTAGTTTATGAGAATTAATATACTTATTGATGTCGTAAGTTTACGCGAATGTTAGTCACAATAAAACTTACAATAAAACTACTTTTAGCAACCATGGTCACGGGTGGACTGAATCCATCATGGTTTCTGTAAAGCTTGTGAAACCTCGGGCTACATAAATAATTTAATAAACCGCGACAAAATCCGTAAGAGTAGTTTTATTGTAATTATATATACTTATTTAAAAATCGGGTAACTGTGACTCTTTTCTAATTTTTTCGGAAGCTGTAACCGATCTTCCGTCATCAGATCGGCTACATGAAATGACCAGAAGTATAAGTAAATGTCCGAATGACTAGGTAAAGGTTGCCTTCGTTTGCCTATAATCCCATCATCAGATCATCACTTGGTGATAAAAATATTAACTTGAAACTACATCCCTTCAAATAAAAAAAAATCAAAATCGTTTCATCCAGTCAAAAGTTCTAAGGTAACAAACACAAAAAATACAAACGAATCGATTAATTCGTCATTTTTTAGATCTTTTTTTACTGTTCTTTGCTGAAGGAAGTGTCCTGTACAGCTTCATCGTTGACTAAAAGACACACCAGGCGATCATGTTGAGATAGTGGCCGACAGGGGGACAGACTCTTCTTTCCCACAGATGAGAAGAATGAATCCCGGTACTTATATAAAGTGAGTAACAAATATTATTTTGGCTGAGGGGACCAATACTCGCGCGTCAGTAAAGTTGGCCTTACATAATCGTGAGCCGGAAGATATCGTTGAGCTACAGCTCATACATTACAATGACCAGGAGGGAACCGCCCCCCCCCCCGTCTTACCGCATTCCATATTGTACAATATTGATATACCTACTAATACCTTTTACTTTATGCAGAATTTCTATCTCAGCTGGAGTTCTAAAAGGATTCTGTAAATACTTTGTCGAAGCTCTTCTACCTATATCAGAACATGTGGTTGCATTCTTCAAAGGAAATACCTCAAAAACTGGTAGCACATATGAACATGAGTCACCACACTCCCAATCAACTCCAGTGGTTCTTCCGCTAGCGTAAACTTAATATAGCCGCAGGCTTAATATAGGTCGTGGACAGTAAATGATTCAAACATGATTTCAGCAATTCTTTCCCGAAAATATATGAGACGATATTTTAACACTTTAATCATTAATTTAACCTGAACCGTTATTGTAAAGCATCCGTGATTGTACAATAAACATATGTTTTGTAAATTGAACCCTAAGCGCCTGATTTTAAGTTGTTTTTACAAAACAGATTCCGGCGGCCGGCACACTTCTATATATCCGTGCTGTAAATACTTAAGCTTCCATTGTGTTAGTAGGAATAATGAATTTAAAACATATTTTACACACCACGTTAGCCTATGTTACATGTGCTAAATATCGTAAGGACTTGTGTTATAGTACTAGACAGCGGAAATATATTCATAATTTTAAGAAATTTTATATATTTAATTTTTTTATAATATCAATACAAATAATACATATATAAAAATCCATGATCTGGGCGGGATCTAAACCCAACATCTTGCGCAACATACACGATTATCCGGCCTATGTTACCACTCCGCTAGCAGGTCTTCATTACGTAATCATATCATATGTTATGCTAACGCCCACTGATGCATATAGTTTTGCCGTCAAACTATCTATAATCGGTTTATGACAGAAAGTAGACCGTTCACTCAAATTTAGTAGATAGTAAGCTACAGTGTATTTTTCATCTCATAATCGTTAAATTTTCTTCTTCATCATCTTCATCCTAGTGTTATCCCGTTTCTATATCAGATGATATCATGGTTGGCTACCTAATCTAGGGATTTGACGAGAGCACTAGCTTTTAAACAGAGTGACTGCCACCTGACCTCTGTAACCCAGAAGGGGGATTAGACCCAATCCTAGATTAGGTTAAATTAGAATACACGAATCCGGGATTCCTCACGATGTTTTCCTTCACCATACGAGTACTCATGTTTTCAGTGTTTAGGTAGAAAAACTCATACGTAAACGTCAGAAACCAAGGCGCCAACCACTGTACCACTAAGGTTCTCATATTCATCATATGTTATAGATGAAAATAACTGTAGGCGTGAACATTAGGAATCACTTATAATCACTTGACCCGGCTGCTCGTTTTCCCCTTATACTATAACTAAACAAACATTATAGAAAAGAACACGTATCAGTTGGCTTCGCCGACACTTGTTATTTGAGTCAGTTATCGTGAGTCTTGGAACAAGTTTAATCTGAAAATGGCCGAATGCGATCAATTCCAGCTTTTACCTTTTGACTTCAGACTATTATTTTTTTGTTCATTCAGATGAAAGCCTATGACAACGGATATCAATATTCAACATTTTTTATCCATTCTTTTATGAATTCACTAGACATTCATTGTGATAAATCAAGAGGACCATTTATAGGAGCTTGAATTTCTAAATCAGAAAACAAAAATCATCGTAAAATGAAATGCCTGATTTCCACTAGTACTTAGTGGATTAGTTTCAAAAAACAGTATTCGACAGTGTCATGCAAATAAATTTCGTGGAAATGACTTAACTGAAGTTAAGGGAAATTAAAAATTATTTTCACCGAATACTAACCGTATTCGGTGAAAATATTTTTTTTTTTATTAATTAGAGCAATAATTTCTAAAGTTTAAAACTATGTTGAAGGGTCCAAAAAGTGTTACTAAATTTACTGAATTGTTTGTGTGATTAAGAATGGAGTTAAAATCGCGTGCGATGTACTGATTACATGCCCACGATGAAGTCTGTAGACAGGCCCGGCGGAACTAGGTTTGTCCAATGTGTGTCAAGTGTGTGTATCTGAAGGGCGGCCTGCAACGGTAACACACTTGACGGACATTGCACAGATCTATAGTAACTAAGTGCGCCGGGCAAGTCTGCTGACATCAGCAGACTTGCCCGAGGGTATGTCTATCTATACTCGTTTATATGGAATTTTGTATCAATGTATTTCTATTTAAATTATAAGTGCTAATTTGAAATCCACTATTACATTCATAGAAAAAACAAATATGTATCCTACTAACATTTATTTAAAATGTGAAAGTGTGTGTTTATGTATGTTGCTCTTTCACTTAATTTATACCGTTGAGATTGGAGGAAGTTACGAAGAAATGGTACATTGTACATGCAAATTATTCATCCTAATATCATTTACAACAACAACGCATCTTCGTGCCAGTTTCTCGGCGAGTTCCAGTAGTTCCGGTCGAGAAAACGGAGCGCCACATATCAAGATCCTTACATACCCAATATTAGTTCATTAGTTAGATAATAATTAATAAATTTAAAATTTGATCCTATTAGTTATATAGATTACAATCGAGAACAACACACAAATATTTTATTACCGAAAAAGGTAATGGTTCCCTCGAGATATATTATTTTACGCGAATGATGTCTCGAAACACACCTAAAAAAGATAATTTCCACATAGTTATAAAAGTGACAAATAGGAATATTTAATAAACATTTTGAGCTTCAATTATGTTCCAACATATAAATCGATAATATTAACAATATTGATGCATGTAAATCCTGCAAGTGGCTTACAATTTATATGAAAATTATTAAATAAAAAATGGATATAATTAAATTTTAATATTTATCTTATGCTGGTGAGGTTTAATATTACGTACCCTTGGTCAGTAATTTTCTTATTATTTTGGGTGGGGGCATTGAACTTGCAGCTAACAATAGTGCAATACCACCAGTGTTCTCAGCGCTACCTTTTATGAGGTGCCCCTTTTTTTTGTTGATGTGGGTAAACGCATTTATGCGCTTTCACCAGCGCTGGGTGGGGTCTAGAGGCGTATTGGACTCGCGGCATATTGTGTGCCGCCTATGTTGGTGTGCCCGGAACAACAAATGATACCTCAGAGTACCTCGCCGCCTCCTCCACCGCTGGGTCGCACCGCATCACATGACAACTCCACCAACTTTAGGACATTGGGGTGAGGTTCCCATCCTCACACCTTTCCCCGTGCGCAAAAGCGCCTTCTCTTGCTGCTCCCTTTACCGTTGCTCTTAGGTCCCCTCTTCCTATAAAAGCATATTATCCTCTTGCACCTTAGCCATCACTTCTCATAAGAGGGTTGCAAAGAGCATCCCCTCGGTTCAATTGCTTCACCTGTTTTAACCACTTAATACTGAGACCCACTGCCACGACATGGCTTGAACTGTGGAGAAGTGATAAAATGCCCCTGAACTGTTACTAGTGAAGGACCGACGACACGTCTACAAAGGATGTCCCAAACCACCGAACAATCTTGCCTACTTTGGGACACTCAACAATGGGCAGAACCATTTCTCGGTCTGTAAAAATATAAAATTTGAATTTAGAGTCAGTCATTTTTATACTACTGTTCATTGTGTTTTACTACACTGGTGCTAATATATTGTGTAATATTATGCGAAATCAAAATGGGGCGGGTTGATAAAGAGGACATAATTACTGCGATTGCTTTACACAAAGTAGGTATGGAGTCAAATGCAACCCTCCATACGCTTGGTATCAGTCAGTAAAATGTTTGTCTACCTGAATACTAACAGGTACAATGAGACTTCCTCTGTTTGTAACAGAAAAAAATCTGACCGTCCCCGCAGTGTTCGTGCGAAAAATTAATAAGGGAAAGAATTTGAAGAAACCCTGTCCGCAAGCAAAATACTTTATCTCGAGAGATAAAGATAGCACCTGGAACCATGTCGCGTATTTTAAGAGATCACTTAGGACGACCTACAAGGCCCCACCATGGTTCTGGCCTTGTCGTGGCGGTGGAGCTTAGTAGCCTGGGGTGAACCCAAGCGATGCCAATTGAACCGGGGGAGATCTTTGCATACCCCATATAAGAAGAGGGAGCTTAAACATCAGGAGGAGGAATCGTGCTCGGTACCCCTCTTACCCTCTTATAAGAATAGGGGACCTAAGGGCAACTGTAGGTGGCGCTTTTGCGCACGGGGCAAGGGGCGAAGATGGGAACCTTACCCCATCGCACTGTCGCAAAGTCGGTGGAGTTGTCTTGTAGTGCTCGGCAACCCCATTTGTGAAGGTGAAATTGGTCGCCTAGGGAGCTGACTACTCGTCGGGCTACCCTGATGATTGTTGTTCCGGGGTACCTCACCAAAGGCGGCACTGGTTGCACTCGCGGTGGTTTTTGTGGGTATTCGGCACTATCATGTGCCGCGAGTCCCACACACCACTGGACCCCACCCAGAGCCGGTGAAGGCGCGTAAATACGTTTCTACGAGTCAACAAAGAAAAGGACAACCTACAAGGGACGTACTGGTCGTTCCTTAACTGATAAATTAGAAATAAATAGAGTGGTAAAATTGAAACGATTGTTGAAGCAGTATGCAATGGGAAGTCACAGAAAAAAACTGTTTACGGACGAGAAGCTTTTTACTATTGAGCAACATTTTAAGAATCAAACTGACCGTACTTATGCTCAAAGCTATAAGGAAGCTTCCCAATTTGTCGATAAAATGCAACATGGTTTTTTGGGGGTCTTAGTTATGAAGGAGCGACAGCCATATTTTTAAGAAAAACATATCATAACATAGGCACAAGTGTATCAAGATACCATTCTTGAAAAGGTAGTTAAGCCCTTTTCTAACACCATGTTCAATATCGAAGTATGATCCTCCCAACAAGACTCGAGACCAGATCAAAAGGCTCGATCCAATCAATCTTGGTTAAAACGAACGTTCTGGATTTGATCTGAGCTGAAGACTATCCTTTATCTAGTCCCGACCCTAATCAGCTGAATTATGGTTTATTGTCAGTTTTTGAGAGTAAAGCTATGTGTAAATGACGTGATAATTTGGAGTTCCTAAAACAATCCATACAACTTTGAATAAGCTCTTTATATTTTTAATAGTAGTTTTATATTTGTATATGTAAACTAGCACACCGTGAAGGCAATAAATGTTTTTTTCTTTGACACAACATTGCCGAAAAAACAAATAAAATAAAAATTTGTTCCGAAATCTTTATGTAATATAACACATTGTAACAATTATGTTTTGAAACTTAAATATTTTATAAAAAAAGTACATCTGTCATCTGTGACTGTAAGGCTTAATGTTCTCTGTGTCGAAGATATGTCAGTTTTTTCCTTTTGGCGATATTGAGGTCCTGATTTATTTGTGATGGCTGATGCTGTCTGCAATCACCAAATGATGGTGATTTTTTTTATATTCCGCCGTGAAGTGAACTTAAAATAATGAAATAAAAATTATATTTCATAAAAAGGGTGAGTTATGGAATTATTGCCGGTGCCATAGTTCATACCTTAAAAAGTCTTGTGATTCAATGTTAAATTGTCTTAATTCTCTTAAGGGTGCTTTTTAATAGTAGTAATAACATGATCTGTATGGATATTAATTTGATAGACCCTATCAATAATGTTTTACTTCGAATAGTATATGCCACATGTAAACTTTGATGTTAAATTCTATTTAATTGAAACAGAGTTTATATCTTTCGTGATGTTAGTTGGCTCGTGAAGCTAAGAGAATGGGACGGAATCTTATTGATTGTGTGTTAATTTTCAGAGCTCTACTCCTTTTATTTTTCTTTTTATTAAACACTATATTATTCAAATATCAAATATTGTTCTTCTACTATTTTAAGTCTGTCCTGAACTGTGTATGTGGAAAGACCATATTCAAATAAATTTGTCTCTTTACCCCTTTGTTGACCCCTTATAGAATCTTCTAGAATATGTAGTTATATCATACGTTAACGATGATGATGATGTCTCCTTTCAAATTCCTTCATATATTTTGTAACCCATATTCATCCAAATTAACCTCCCTGTGGCCTGCAGGTGGTCTCACCACTTAAGCCTAACGTACCCCGCTATCAAATTAAGTGTACTCCAGGCGCATGAAATTCGCAAAAGCTACAGGGTTAATCCCTAATATATTTAACTGTCCTTTTACATTTAAGCCAAGAGCACCGATATCTCATTTCGCCAGAAATTTCAAAACTTAGTCCATTTTCTAACTATCAAGTGATTATTTCTATCTCATGGATTTCAGATTGGCCAATATTGAATAATACGAACATAATGTTTGTGAATAAATTCAGAGAATAACTTAATATACTCATATTAGTTATATTTAATTAAAGGATCATCGCCTATAATGATTATGGTTCAAGTCTTGTAGTGGCAATGGAGCTCAGTAGCCTGGGGTTAACCCAATTTTACCGAGGGGGCAGATTTTAGAAGAAAAAAGGGGTTAAAGAGCAGGAAGAGGAGGCACTCTCTGTACCTTTCTTATGAGAAGTGGGGACAAAAGTGCAATAGGAGAAGGCGCTTTTAAACACACGACAAAGGGCTAGGACGGGAACCACTCCCTTGCACTGTCACAAAGTTTATGTAGGTTTCCTGTGGCATCCCTCTTGTGGATTAGGCGAGTCCCTTAGGGAAATGATTAGCCATCGTGGTGCTTTGATGAATTGTAGTACAAAGGCATCCCACCAAAGGTGGCTTTGATGGCCCTCGTGGAGGTACTTATAGGTACACGGTTCTATAATTGTTGCGAGCCCCTCACTGGTCCCCACCCAGGGACTGTTTAAGCCTTCCTCTGAGTAGTTCTTTGAGTTATTACGATATGGACAATAGAGTACGCAATTAGAGCTGCATAATCATGGATGAATTCGACATGCTGCATGCTTCGATACTGACTGCGCAGACTTTTTATAGAAATTGCGTTAAAATAAAAATATATTTATTTGCCGAATTTTTTTAAGTACAATTGTCTATATATATCTATATCGTATATACGTGATGTGATCAATGACCCTTAGCCCGTAGTCTTACGACATAGCAAAAGACTCATCCCATACTCAGGGAAACAGAACCCAGATAATCTTATATAAAATTCTCTTATCACAGTGTTAGTTACCTTACTCCTCAGACGTCATTACCGATTTTCACCAAATTTAATGTGCATATCTTGTAGGTCTGAGAATCGGCTACTGTCTATTTTTCATACCCCTAAGTGATAAGGGTTGTTCGCCCGTAACGAAAAATTAACGCCGGGTCAGCCAGTAATATTATAACAAAAAATGTCTGTGGACTTGGCACTGTCGCAAAGTGGACTGGGGTGAGTACCGTAAGGTCTTGTGTTAAATATATTAGGCAACGGAAATGTATTTAACATTCCCTTCTATATTTACGAATTTTACTATAGAAATAATACATATACAAACATCCACGACCTAGGCGGGATTCCAACCCGCAACCTCTGGGGTAACACTCGGACTAACCCCCGCGTTACCAACTAAACCAGCCGATTATCAAATCACAGATGGGTCTGGATCTAACGTGAAGGCCGCTTTCAAGGAGTCCGGACCAGGATAGATGCGAGTGCGTTTTTCCCACTTATATAATATCGTATTTCGCTTTATATATATAAAGCTTGTACTTAAGATAATTATGCTGTCGTATTAGGGTAGGGTGCAGTGGTTGCTTTGGAAAATAAGTTATTTCTAGTTTAAGAGGACAAAAAATCAATCGTAGCCTATTTATAACTATGCCCATAGACATGGGCATTACCATTATGCAGATGAGCTGTAAACGCTACAATGGGCCATCTGATACTCACCTCTTCAGGTGAGGTGCCTCTACAGTTGTACCGGCCAAAATTGAGGGACTTAAAAGACGGGCGCATCTGCATTATTTTGCGGATATTAAAGGGTGTCTGAGACTCCAAATGACTTTGATTTTCCATTTACTCCTTGTGCTATAGAATATATCCGAAAGATAACATACCTATGGCAACTTTAATCTCCCTATCGTTATATATATTACTTTCACTCGGGAGTTCAGATGCTCATGTTATAAGAAACGTTTTATTGTATTTCATTGCTTAATCTCTAAAGATGTTATAATGATTCAGACCACATGACATAGTCATTCAGTGCGGCGAATTAGATTATTCAAAATGGCTGAATTAGTAATGAAATGACGTGATCAACCTGCGTTTAGAAACATCCAATTACACTCGTCCCGATTACGTATTCCAACCCCGCAAACAACATCACGTCGTAATTCGGTTTAGCTAATCGATGTATACATATAAAGGTAGTATTTTAATAAAAACTTTTGTAAATATAAAAATAAACAAATTACAAATATTAATTTTAGCCAGTCAGATTCGATCTGTTTTTTACGATCACTCGTTAAATGATTAACGCAATAGTTTTCAACGCAACTAGTGAGCATAAATATGTAATTAGATATTATATAATGAGAGCTTTGAAATTACTGGTAATAGAATTATGATTTACACATACATAATTATAACCGGAATCATCTTATTAATGTTATGAATGAGAAAGTTTTTAACTATGGACAGCTGTTTATTACTCCTTAAAACTACTGAATGAATTTTGATAAAACTTTATAATAATATAGCGTATATATCAGAATAAGATACAACCTTCAATACACAAAGATATTGCGTAAATATGGAGTAGTCGTGGGCACCAGCTAGTGCACAATAACCGTGAGTCAAGTTCCATCTTTAAGGCACTTTTGAAGGTACAAAAATGAAATTTACGAGTACTCATTCTATGGTATACCGTAATTCAAGTTTTTCCAAGCCGCTGAAGTTCAGTATGACTGATGATGGTCATAGTAGGAAGTTATAGGTAAACAATAGTATGAATGGGACCTCCCCGTTACCACGTCTCCGTATAATATACCGCCATAAAATGACATCTTCAGTGTCGCGTTTCGTACGGTTTATGAGTAGCCCGTGGCTCATTGGTGGGGGGAGAGAAGGAGGGCAACGCATCGGCACAGTAATTTTGTGCATGTACGTAAAAAGGCTCAGATTTTTCGTAAACCACCCTATTCTATAGAAAAACGAACATTCCCAAGGGAAGGCCCCTACAAAATTGCATCGCGCAACCAATATTGACGTTGAACTGACACAAATTCCATAAATTGTTGAATAATAAGTACATTATTAACTTTAAGTTCATGCGCTAGACAGTAGAAACATACAAAATTTATATTAAAAGGCGTTGTTGTAAGGGGTACCTAGGGCGATTGCTGCATTTAATCTTTTCAGGTGACTAACGATCGGGGACTGATCGGATTATGTTGTGGGATTTCATGTGATGTGTGTGTGTTCCTTTCGCTGGGAAATTCATTTACGCATGCTCCCAGGCGGAGGTGATCCTGGATATTATGTGGGACTGTGGGACCGAAAAGTCAAAAGCCAAACAACAGTGGTGTTCTTTATCTACCGCCACCTCCACTGGAAAGCCACATGAAAGTGGTAGCATACAACCGCGACACCAACAGCGGGTACCTAAAGGGCTTAACATGGAAGGATTGCTTCCTGAACAATATTGAGATGTGCTGGAATACACAGCATACCGACAAATCGGGTCTAAGAAGAAAATAATGTTTCGCGTCTTTATATAACTAAGTGGTCATGTATACAAGAAACATAA
>JAFELO010000612.1:26569-41287 GCA_017140195.1 Eumaeus atala | reverse complement strand
TTTTTAAAAATGTATCTCGAACCGACAAATATATACAAATTCTAAAATTACTTTACTTAAATATAATTATAATATATTTTCTATTATACACCATATGTTTATTTAAATTCAGAATCCTTTTTTAATTATTGGAACCTCATTGGCACAAGTTTACTCACGATTTTGCTATCAATTATAGCGTTCGGAAAAGAGAAGAGTTATACTAAAATATTAAAAAAGAAAAGAAAGGGAGTAAAAGGTTATACTACCCACGGCTCCTTTTGATTGGCGGCGGTTCTAATTTATTTTATCTGGCGCTCTGGAAACGAAAATGTAATGTGCAATCAACGCTGCTCCATGTAACTATTTTTGTAACTTTTTCATTTAAATTATATAAACTCAAGCGCTGAATTTTATTTGCATTTTAATAGCTTTCCAACCAATAGACCAAGTAATTTCCGGTCAGCTCAATCCTTTGTTCCTACGAAGACATATCGGTTCACTGTGCGTCTTTTACCGTATTTTACATTATATTATTTTTTATTTTGTAAAACCTAAGGGTACGTATTGATGGAAAAATAACAAATATGTTAGTAGTAACGTACGTTATTGCAGCATTAGCATATATTTATGTTATGAGCGTTTTAAAATATTACTGAGAATAACGTCAGAGACATGTAGCAAGAGATGTTTGAGGCAAAAGGGATTTGAGGGCTCATTTTATGTTATATTTCATATTTTATAAGATATCCATGGTAAGACGGGACGTTCCGCCAGTTTTATATAAATATAAAACTATTTGTAGTCAACATATATGCTTCCGAATCCTAGTAGGTTACAGAAGTACCACAAAGGCACCAGTGGAAGTTCTTCGCGTTACCATACGCCCAATGTGCAGTGTTTTTATCTTGATAAACGCAAAATATGAGTTTAGTACGAATACAAAAAGAAATATACAATGCAAGGAAAATGACACAAACCGATTAGTTATTTATTTTCTTAGGGAACTACTACTGCTGGCGATGCTCTTGCATTCGCCTCTACAGTTTATCGGGCTAGCGAAGACTTTTGTGTCTTCTGGTTCAGCCAGGTAAATAGCTAAGATCATAAATCCACTGGGATGATTCGATATTCAACTTTATTATTCCTCGTTCCAGTAATGCACGATATACTCCAGTTTTTTGTTAGTGTTTAACGATATTACGAATTTCAGAATCGTCAAGTTAAATCTACTATTCCATAGTCGAACTAGACCGCCCGGGGGAGACATAGAAAATATAAACTCCTAAGTCCTATTTATGGTCAGGACCTAAAAGGAATCGAGTCCTATTCTTTTTTCAAAACGGCTCCATCATACATACAGTGTAAAGACGACCTGTTTGTTTTTGGGGTTGGAATCTCCGAAATGAGATTTTCATACTGTTCGGTAAGCAAATGTTGTTAGAAGCAAAATTGTAAAAGGAGCTAAACAAACACGTGCTGCTCCTTAGAGCAACGTGTGTTACTAATTTGTAGCGGACCTTTTTGTTTTGATATACGTTTAAATACTTATGAGAACATGATCGTACGCCCATGAGCACATGTGTGTATTTTAAATGTAAACACGTGTAAACGAGCTATTGTTTGAATAACAGCAAGTGATCACAGATGCCCATAGGTTTAATTCATGACACACCCTGTAAGAATAGTTTTAGTTGTGAAATGTAAAAATAATTAAATGTACTATTTCTCTCTCTGTATATCTCTCTTTCATTCCACATAGTCGCAATCTGATACGCATTCGCACACGTGCATTGAAAGTTAAAGCAGCAGTAAGTTCCTACATATAAAAATTTACCAGCAAAGCATATTTTTGTGGTCATATCGCACGGAAGTTTTTTATTAATTCATTATGTAAGATCTGTCGTTGTGTTGCTTCTTATTGTATTTATTGTATTTACATTGATTTGTGTGAGTCATGGTTTCTGCTGCAGGTCATCATGATCATCAGCGTTTTTCTATCGTTTAACTGAGGCCTAGATCAGGATCTAGTGAAAGCACCCATAGCCAAGTCATAAATATGTTTGCGAGTAAGATATTGAAATTGAAATTATGATTATTTTGTGTGTTGAGGCTCACCAACTGCAGTTGATATTTTCAGCCTCGTATTGCATCAAGAGATAATCGTTCCCCAACCATTCTTTAAGTTCAAATATGAAATTGACATTTAATAACTTCCCTAAGTAGCCTGAATTATTATGGAGAAAATAAATAAGAAAAGAACAAAGTAGAAGGAGGAAAACATTATTATATTGTTGTTTACAAATAAGTCGTATTTTACATGTTAAATTAATATTTGTTCATTGTACGTAAAATGTTATGAGCAAACATCAAAACTAAAACGCACGACCGAAGACGCCGAATCAAAATAAGTTGGATTTGGTTTCCTATTGTTAAACGAGCCCGCGACTTCGTTCTCGTACATGTTCTATTACGAAAAAAAATGAAAATAAAAAATTATTTTAATTTGATTAGACGTTCTAGTTTTCGAAACAAATTACTCTCTATATATTGCCGAGGCCTAATAGTAATACAACAAAAGTTCCATTAAAATCCGTCCAAATGTTCCTTTACGTATACAAACAGACAAGCATATGTTATTTTCTTAAATATCTTTCTCTATTACTGTTTTTTTTTTTGGAAGATTTTTAATAAACAGACAAACTTTTTTACTATTTTACTATATGTATAGATTATAGTTAAATATTATACGTGACCCGTGACAATAACTTCTCGGTACAGTATATGTAATTGTTCCCGCTGTGTTGTCCCGATTGGCCTATAGATAATGTAACGATATATTATCACTCTTGCCTTAATAACAATTTATAAGGCAAATCATATTTATTTTCAAAATTAACCAATTAGACACAATTCTAATATTCCAAGATTGTCCGATACGATCAGCTGAGCAATAATAAAATAAACTCTCCAGCTATTCGTTTATCTCGTTTCTGTTGCAAAGTTACCGAATTTAATAAGTTATATTTTCCATTTTTCTAGCATGATATCGATACAAAATCGCCCCCCTAAGTAACCACATATGGTTACGTAGAGAGGTTAATTTTTTTTTAAAGAATTTCAAGACAATTTGAGTAATTTTTCTATTACATTTTCGGAATTAGAATAGGGATCAGAATAGGCTCTGTGATTTTTTACAGTGTCTTACAGAACATCCTGTACAACGTGAATTAGTAAAATATTTAATATAGGTAATTTTCTATCAGTAATTGTATAAATTATAATCTAATTTTTACACCCTTATAACATGTATTATATTTGGCTTTGAAATTAGATCATAATGGATGTAATTATTCAATCAATCCCGCAGATTCATCAATTATTTTGCACATAATCGTAGGGTAATTAAACCCCCTGGAATAGAATAGCCTTCGTTTAGGGCCCCCTGCGATATCGGCTAGGACGCTATACGTTCATAAGCTAGAATTTGGATTAGGATTTTAAAAGCCATCACAATAAATTTACATGATTTGCATTGATGATTACATTGAGAAACTTTTTAAGTCGCATCGTCCGTTGCATGCCTTATTTTTTATGTCAAGGTAACCATTTCTACGGAGTAAACACAAAACTCCAGTCGCAACTGACTTATAATTTTACAGCAACACCGTTGAAAAGGTACAAATAAAATATCAGGTATATTCATCAACTGAAGGAAATTCAAAAGCCTCTGGATTTTTAACGACTTCATTAATCAAATAAGATTGCGGAACGGGATTATTAAACGCAGGTGTGGCTCAAGTACCATTTGTTATGAAAAATTTTGTATTGCATTCAAAAAGAGAAACAAGCATTAGCGTGGCGTAGCGATAGTGCGTTCACTTTGACGTTCAGAATTATTTAATTTCGTTTGTTACATTTTTTGCATATGGGAAGAAAGTAATCGGAGCCATTTGATGAATGCGTCTTCACATATTTCGGTGTCTAATTTACCAGAGTAAAGGCGGCCATCATAATATAAAATTGTGACATATTGTAAAACTTGAATGAAGAGGTTTTACGTTTAGCTCGTATAATTCAAAATTTAATTTAAATTAACATAGATTATATCTATTTGCATTAATAATGTCGTCCTAGCCGAATTTCGGCTACATCGGCCATCTATATTAAGAAAAGCCATCTGCGCGGGATTTATTATAGTATTCAAGTGTTTGCACGGACACAAGTGTACACTCTATTCCTTCATTCTCCTATTCCGATGGGATGGCACTCCGACACGACCGGAGAGAAATAACGTGCACTCCGAGGCACAGGGTTGTAGCACCGCCAACTTACTAACTCCGGACAGCAATTAGAATTTTAAGAAATCTTAATAGCATTTTTTTGTATGGTTCGACCCGGGATTCGAACTAGGGACCTCACGTGTGTGGCTGAACATGCTTACCACTAAAATACGAGGCAATCTATTTGCAATAGATTAATAATAGAACACATCTGGTGGCTTCATCTTATTGCTTGTATCAAACGGCCCCCTGCGATATCGGCTAGGACAGATGTTTTCTTTTCTCTTTTTTTTCAGAGGGACCTAATACTGGTTTGCGGCGCTTGACCAGCCTCAACAGTTCGAATGACTAGCGAAGACTTTTGACCCCTATCGTCTCCCTTAACCTGAAGGCAGGTTAAGGGAGACGATAGGGGGCGGACCGTCCTCTTTTCCCGCAGATGGGAGGGTTGATTGTGGGCGTACCCTATAGTAATTATTGGGACCGAAAAGGGGTAAGTGGTCCCCCTCCCCAAACTTGTGGATGGCGCGCGCACGATGCCGGTTAAGTTGCGGTGTCGTGGATAAGGATAATTGAGCTCGTTTAATGTTTGGCTTATCTGAGGAGGCCGGCCTCGTCTTTTACCCCCACTGACGGAAGGAGTCCATTTACGCTACAAATCAGCAAAAAGCCATATTCTTAATTTATTTATTTGTAGAGCTCTCTAAAGTCACATTATTTTATTTCTACAAATCCAAGCTCTCAACATAGGGATTTGAACCCAGGCTCGTTTTCGTAAGCGGTGTGTGAGCAATTCGGTCAGTCATATGTTTTATAACTATGTTATTTTATGTAAGGTTTTATCACTCGACCGGTACGAGCGCTGTATATGATATTAGTTCTAGCAGGAAAAATGCATTTACGCACCATCCAGCCGACCCAAGGGGGCCTGAAGTGTGTGTCGGGCTCAGGTCGTGAAGCGATAGCTACTACCGACTAAAACTGCTATCAGTTAGTTGGCCCTATTGGCATTTTACTGCGGGAGCGTATCTTGGTGTTTCTTTGTTTGTGTTTCTGGACGGACTTAGCTATTGCTATCGCAAACGCGTCGTCGGCGTCGTGCAATAGTGCGTAATGATGAAAAAAGTACGGACTTACTCTTTTCGTCATTAATCTCTATTGTCCATTTTAAGAACCATTCACCGAGTTCGATGACGGCCTTTCGGAATAGTTTAGCTCCGTAGTTGTGGAGTTATCTAATGTTCAGTGCGGTGTCATCCGCGAACACCACCAGCTGGACGCTGGGGTGACGCGGAATGTCGCTAGTATAAAGGTTGAAAAGCGTGGGAGAGAGAATCGATCCTTGCGGAGAACCGGCTCTGAGGGGACGAGGGGAGCACAGTGTACCCTCCACTCTGTAGCGGAACTGCCTGTTTCCTATGTAGCTTTTTACGATCAGTACCAGCCTGTCAGGCAGTCCCTACTGGTATAGTTTGAAGATGAGGCCTTTATGTCAAATCTTGTCAAACGCCTTTGCTACATCAAAGAGGACAGCGCCCGTGCCGCGTGGCTGGCCTTGACTTTTGAGTCCCGATAGTACGTACTCCGTGAGGCGGTGTACTTGCAGTGGGCAGCTGTGGCTGTCGCGGAATGCGAACTGCTCGTCCATTAATAGGTTTTTCTCTCGTTTCACGGTTTCTAGGCGTGCGAGAATTATCCTTTCATAGATTTTACCTAACGAGCTTATGAGACTTATGCGTCGGTAACAAGTTGGCTCCACCCGGGGTTTCCCCGGTTTGTGTATGCCGATCACTATAGCTTCCTTCCATATGTCTGGGAAGGCTCATTGCGCCAGAAGTGCGTTAAAATGTACACTAGGAGGTGTATAATAACGAGGCAGCTGTTTCAACACTTTAATAGTTATTCCATAGGTCCCGGGGGCCCCCTTCGAGTGAAGGTTCTACTAGATCCTTTACTTCTTGTGTGTCCGTCAGACATATGATCTCGTCATCATCATCCGGTGGCACAGCCAGTCGGGCCGTTACCATAGTTTCTACCTCTTTTGTGTGGGAGGGTTCTGTGGGGAGGGATCTAGGAGTGCATTGACTCTCTAGTGTGTCGGCTAGACAATCTGCTTTTTCGTCATCTTCTAGTGCAGGTGTAGATTTTCACGGTTAAGTGGTAGCATTTGAGCCATCGGTTCGGATTTCATAGCCTTCGCTAGTGGCCAGTAGGCCGTAGGAGACGGAGATTGTTCGCTGACGCAGTGATCCCATCTTCCGTTTATGAAATTGGGTATAGCCTCTTTGATATCTCTTTCAAGTTTTCGGATGGCTTGCCTGTACACTTCGCCTCCGTTGCGATCGTGCAGACTTTTCGCCGCACGTTTTTTCGACGGATTAGTTCCCTGACGTCGTCGAAGAGAGCTAAACGGTCCTCTGGGACGAAGGAGATCTCTCTTGACGACTCTCCTATTTTGCTAACCAGTAGGGCGGTGACTATGGACGAGGCCGCAATACCAGCTTGAGGAGAGTCTATACTGTTTGGGATACTATCATGTTCACTTGATTTGACGTCTGCTAAATTATCTTTTAGTAATTTATAAATCGATGATGTTTTTCTTTATTTTAATATTTCTAACAAACCTATTATCTCCTATTTCTATTAAAACGGGTCTATGGTCCGAGTTAAGCTTGTGTAACGTTTCAGAAGTCTTGATGACGAGTGAAATGTTTTTAACCAGTGCCATATCGATTGTAGTCAGTGGACCTATATACCCATTATTGTTCGGAGTATAATGGGTTGGGATATACAAGGCGTTGATGATGATGTTAAAATCATGTGCATATTTTCTAAGGACAGTCCCGCAACTGTTGTTATGTCTATTACCAAAAGTCACGTGGTGGACGTTGAGGACCCCGGCTAAAATTATTGGGTCATCTGCGTTTAAATTTTGGAAAATAGCGTCAATGTCGCTAACGAAGTGGTTTTGAACCTGACTGATATGCAGAGGACTATGGTGATGGGCTGATGGCCCGTCATGCATAGCTTACATAGGGATACTTCCAGATTATCTAGAGGGCGCGAGTCAAATGGGATACAATGAAGAGACCTCTTATAATAGATGACCCCCACGACGCAATCGGGGTCCTGCCGTTTCGAACAATATTGTAATTCTATCTTTTTTGTAGCCCATTTGTTATTCATCAAAATAACAAATGGGCTACAATTTATAAAGATATTGTAGAAATATGTACGCTGGCGGAGTCTCCGGCAGCAGCCGGTACAATTTTACTGGCTAGTGCCATTGGTGGTGCTATTGCAAAGGTCGATTTTACAGTGTCAAATAACTATACGATACCCCACTCCTAACTACCACAACAAACTCTTCATTTTATTTACTTCTAACCGAAACATATTATGGATCCGAACTTTGTAACTTATTTGAAAAATATGTTCCAAATAGGCTAATTGGGACTTTAATCGGAACCTGTGAAACTGTCCCTGAGTGTATTTCGTTTAAATGTTAGTATTAAAATTATAACCGACAAGACGTCTTATTACATTTTTTAAGAGTGGTAGTGGTGCCATGGCTACATTGCTGTCCAATTGGGCCGGCAGGACCGGGAGATACATCTCGCGCACTTGTCACAGACACGGCTGTATGGTGACACCTACGCTGTCGCGTTTCGTGTGGTCTGTGAGTAGCCAGTGGCCCATTAGAGGGCGCACCTGCACGACAATAACATATAAAAATGTGTATGGGCATCGGTACTTAAAAGGTGGATCATTTTAAGTAAGTTTTGTATATACAATAAAAATAAATGTCACTCCTAAATAACTTGATAAGAGACCATCATACTCGTATTTATATTCATTTTAGAAATTAATTTTCTGAAACATTATTCCAGAAATGTAACCTAAAAGTAATCTCAACTTTAGATAGTTGCGCTACATAATTACACGGCACATTTAAATGTCTAGTAACGTTTTAATGCTTTTTTGCATGCGGAATAAATATTTTTCATTACTTTTTTACTATCTTTGTTTAATGCTCTATACTCTGTGGGAGTACGTGATATGGGTGCGATGAGCAGGAGGATCTTGTCGTTCATTGAAAGAGTGCAATCATTGGACCGACAAGGGCTGCTAGTGATGAATGATAAAGTAGAGAACTACTTTTTACAAGGCCATCACTGTCTATAATATTATCTTCTTATTGAATTTGATTTTCTCGGAGGAACCTACTACTGATTGGCGGCGCTACTGCTCCCGCCTCTACATTCCATCGCACTAGCGGAGACTTTGCGTCCTCTGGTTCGAGAAAGTGTGTTTTGAAATATGTTACAAATTTTAGAATTGGTCGTTGACTTATACGAATTTACTCTTCATCATCATCATCCGGACGACGTCCACTCCCCCATTTCACGCCATATATTACTTATTTTACTTTGTATTTTTTTATTATTTATATTTAATTTACTCATTATTTTTTGTAATATATGTACATATTTTGGACTAATGGTTTATGCAATTATTCAATTTAATTATTTTTTGTTCAACTTATGGAAAGGAAATATTAGAAATAAATTAACAATAAATAAACAACAACTTAATCTACAAGTAAACATAATTTAAAGCGAACCTTAACATTGTATCCGATTTAATTTCATTCTATCCTAGGCGTTTAACTACCAGAGTAGTCATACCAAAAAAGCAACGGCGCTACAAGTCAACATTTCAATCAAGCAAAAGGAGATGAAATTAAAATATATGCAATATATTATTTATATGTAAAATTATTTTTCCAGTGAAAAAAAATCTAGATTTTTATAGCATATCACACATATGATAAAGAAACAAGTGTAATATATTTGAGGACCTAAGCTACCAAATTTCAGCTTCCACGTGTTAGGCTAAGCATAAAGGAGAGTTTTTTTACGACGTGCGTGCACAGCTCCGCTTGACAGCGACAATCTGAAGTTAGCTATAGTCAACATTATAGTTTTTCTCTTGTTACGACAAAGAAGTATAAGTTCTAACGCGTATACACAAGTATACATCTATGCAGTAGCCGATCCAAGCTCGACGCGAGAGACGTATCCCATATTAAGTTATCATTTAAAATAGAAACAAAATAAACCTTTGGGCGAATAAAACCTCTGATGCTAATGACGATGGTATCGATAAGTTCGCTAAGATTTTAGAACAAAAATGGACTTGCATTTGTAAGATTACAGAATTTTTAAAATTAAACACCATATAGTTTTTTCGTGACGAGTTCAACTAATTTTGAATTCTTAACCCTTTTTCTCAAACCGAATAACGAGTTCAAAAATTGTATTCATCGTCATCAGCCGGATGACGTAAACTGCTAGACACAGGCCTCCCCCATAGAGCACCATAGGTCACAATCACGGGTCATTTACATTTATCGGCTCTCTGCCACCTTAACCAAGTCGTCAGTCTACCGTATAGGAGGACGTCCAGCACTCCGTCTTCAGGTCATTTGTAGTCATTGAACCTACAAGGAAATTTTGTATAAACAAAATCGATATTTGGTAATAGGTTTCATGTTTCCTTTATAGAGAAGGTTCTAAATTTATATTTCAATTAGTGCACTCTGGAAGTGTGTGGTATTTTCCCTGCTAATACTATTCCCACGGAATGAAAATACGTCTTGGACAAGAGAGAAATCAGACTCTTCCTAAATCTGCTTTCTCTCTAATCTCATATTCCTGACTCATTTTTAATTTTTATTACACGTGTCCTCGAATTATATTAGTATTAAAGTATACATAACGGCCGGCTGTCACAATGGTAACATAGATCGGGTATGCCGTGCATGTTACGCCGGTGGTCGTGAGTTCGAATCCTGCCATCGTGATTAATGTTAATCTAGGTAATAAATGTATTCATATAATTTATAATAACTTTAAATAAAAAAAACAATATATATTTCCGCTGTCTAGACCCAGAACAAGACAACAACACTTACAGTCCTCAGCACAGGGCTAGGCTAACGCAGTATTATCACTTTTTTATAATCGGACTTACCACTCCAAAGATAAATACAGCTATCATCCGACCCGCATGCTGAACTTAGAGCTCCGCGATCTGCATCTATACACGGAGCAAATATGCATTTGATTGTCAACTTCGAGGAGCGTGGCGCCACGAGGCGATTTTAGAGATTTTCGTAACCAATCAACTACTTAAATGTCACTTAACATCCAGCTCGATTATCTTTAGTGTACTCAAAGTGTTCGATGTTCAAGAGGTTGCGGATAACTTATAACTAATTTTAAATATTTGCTAAATCAAATTGATGCTCATTGGCTGTTTACACATACACACCGACGTGTATGGGTGAATATGTGTTAGTTATCCATTTTCGCTCATCCTTTATTTAGAAGCATACATTTGCCCAACAAATGATTTTCCTTAAAAAGAAGGCTGTTACTAACAATTGTCAGCAGCAGACGCGGAATAGCTTTACACATTAAACAAACATCAAATTGTGTATAGTGAGTGTTTAGTTAAGTGAATAAACTAGGGGATTTCAACATTCGCCGTTTCACGATATGCACGTGTCGACATATCTGATTTATGTGTTATAACTGAACTTTTATTATTTATATAAAATTCATCCGTAGACGTACTTTGATGTATGGAACAAAAACATTTTAGAAGAGGATGTGTTTGTCAAACTATGTACGGCACCATTTATATATACTATAAAACAAAGTCCCCCAAAGCTGTCTGTATGTGATCGATATTCTAAAAACCTACTAAATAGATTTTTGTGCGAAATTGCCAATGGATCGCGCGTTTTCCGAGAAAGGTTACTTGTCGTATCTCCTGAAACAAAATGTCAAAACTCTAGATTAGTCAAGACAAACATATGACTCGACCGGTGTCCTAAACTGCCTCGTGGGTGAGGTGTTCGTTTATGGACATCACATCGAATGCCAGGTCAAATCTAAGAAAATGTGTTATTAAGATTTTCTATTTCTAATAACAGACGTGCGTTAAACCGTGCATGCCAAATGCCCTCCGAGGTGGAGTTTAACTCGAAGAACACGTTAGGACGTCGGTCATGCGCCTGATTTCTTTTCGGTCGTGTCGGATTGCCGTCCTATCAGAATAAATCCGTAAAACTAGTTTTATTGTAATGACTAACATTCGCGTAAACTTACGACATCAATATGTGAACCAGTACGGAGTGGTAACCGCAAATAAGATTCGTCACGTGGAGGATCTCATGACAAAGCATGCAAGATTTCCAACATCAATGATATTCTTAAAGAGACGCCTAGACAACGGTCTCATCACTCCTAGTGTCAAAATTTTACCAAACTATGATAGACAAGGCTGCGCTAAGATTTTGATCCAGGCAAGTATTGATTTAAACGAAATTGAAAATAAAATAAAATTTATGATTGCCGAAATAAAGCCAGTATTTACAACGTTCGATTTTAGTAATTACATATATATACCAATCAAAACAAAATAAGGGCCTCTAGTATATTCACATTTAAGTGCAATATAGTAAATTGAATAATAGTAGCATTATATTCATATTAGGAATTCTGTGGTATTCGATCTCTTTTATGCATCTTTTATTTTATGTGTTCGTGTTCCTATTTTGAAAGTATTGGCCATCATTTTAAGAAAATAATAATTGGATGTTACTGTTATGTTTTTCCTTGATAGTCTTCTTAACTTGTTTCCGTTATTTTAGGAAAAAAATATTACTTTTTCAATTTTCATTTATTTGGTATTCTTCTTCGTGTGTAAAACCACCGAAACTGTATGAGTTGCCAAAAATACACAAGACTGGAGCTCTACTACGTACAAGAGTGAGCCAAATTGATTCATCAACTTATAAATTGGCTTAACATGTGGCAAAAGTCCTATCAGCACTTCGTGGACTCACTAAAGCATTTACATGGGATTCATACCACTTTGTCGAAGAGATACAGCAACCACATCTCTATGACAGTGAAATTATGATCAGTTTTGATGTACAGTCCCTATTTACATGCTTACCAATATAGCAGTGCATTTCAATAGTAACAGGAAATCTGAAGGATAATAACCTACCACTGGAATATGCTGAGCTATTAAAACATTGATTGACGTCTGTCTATATGATGTGGAATCATCAATTTTACAAACAAATAGACGGAGTAGCGATGGGTTCACTAGTATCCTCTGTAATCGCAAATATCTTTATGGAGGACCTTCATGAGGCCGCCCTTCGAACTTCACCAAAAACACCAAGGTTCTACAAGAGATATGTTGATGATACTTTCACAATTTTACCTAAGTATAAAGTAACCATATTCCTTAACAATCTAAATAGTATAAACTCCAAAATACAATTTACAATGGGGTTAGAGGCGAATAATTCTTTAGTTTTCTTAAATGTTTTAATGATCCGTAATCCCAACAACACATTCAGTCATACAGTATATAGAAAACATACCCATACTGATCGGTGTCTAAATGGTAATTATCATCACCATCCAGCACAGTTGTCTACCGTGGGTAAATCTTTGTTTCAGAAAGCACGAGGCCTCTGTGACAAGCAACACCTGGATAACGAACTTTAACATGTCAAGCAAGTTCTGATATACAACAAGGTTCGGGTTCCCTGTCTGCTCCACAGAGGCTGAGTGAAACCGGCCACTGTCGAGCGCTTACCTGAAATATTACTATATTTAAAATGGGTGACTGATAAAATTGGCTATATCCTCAAGCGAGCCTCAATAAAAACTTATTTTATGCCACCAAAGAAGGTTAGTCAGTTCTTACAATCAGTGAAATGCCATATCTCTCTGCAAGGTGCAGGAGTGTACAAGCTTGATTGTGACTGTGGACTCTCTTATACAGAGCATACTAAAATATCTATAAAAACTCGTATTAAAGAACATATTGCCGATATTAAACACCAGAGTGTTACAAAATCTGCGGTCTGTGAACATGCTGAAGTTGGCCCCTGCCATTAAAGCGCAAATCCTCACTAGGGAACACCGATTCCTTCCAAGGATGACCCGTGAGGCTATTGAGATTAAAAATCCAAATTTCAATAGAAAAGATGGCTGGCTGGGTTCTTCACTCTGCCTAGGGCCCAGTGCTGAAAATAATCAAATCAGAAAGTAAACATAACACCTCAAGACAGCTAGACATCAATTGTACACTTTGCGTTAATTGGAACAACTAAAATTATAATTCTTCGGGTACTTTTAAAACTTGGTATATCAGGACATCTGTCATCTCAGTCCACCCGTGACCATAGCTGCAGTAAAGCTTGTGAAATATCGGGCTAGATTAAGAATCAAATAAACCGCGATGAAAACTGTGAAACTAGTTTTATTGTAAAGAGAGAGAAATAGAGAGTGTGAACGGCACACACACAGGCATGCGCAGGACAAATGCACTCTCGTGCTTATGCGTAATTTGCTCTGCGCAGTGCTTCTCAATAGGTATGGCCCAAATTGGGCTAGGACGACCTGTGGTTTTGTGTGGACCCACAATTTTTAATTCTTTTATACAATCTTTTTATTTATATTTTACATCCACTCAAAATCCATCCATCTAAAAAATAAAAAATATTACATGTAAAATTTATTATTTTTTATTCTTTAGTTGTGTCCTTGGAGTGGAGATGAAATAGAAATTGAAATACTAAGAAATTACATATAGCTAGGACGACATTAGGTGTCATCCACTCAACTCGTTATTCCTTCATACAATCTTTTTATTTCTGTTTCACCTCCACTCTTAGGGGTCCCCCTTGTCCATGTACCTATGTTACATGTAAAATTTCACATTCACGAGCGCAATCGTTTTCGACTGTGCGTTTTCTACTATGTAGTCAGTCTTTAAGTGACGCAACAGTTGTATACAACATTAAAATTATCTCTAAACTATAATGCCTAGTATAACCACAATACATGTAACATATATGTACTATGGTTATGCCAGGAACTATAGTTTAACTAGATATCCATAAGCATGAGTTATTATAACAATATTTTATGCACACTTTCGGCTCATATGTAAGCTTGACCTCTAGCACAACAACACTAATAAGCAAAGTAAATTTTACCGCCAAGATTATGCACATTGCCTCATGTTGAGTTAGCCCCGTGCTATGTTTGTATACAACTATGTTACAACGTAAACCGATACCGTTTGCTTAGAGTTTCACACATGATAATATTATGATGGATATATCTTGACAAATATATGAATGAACTATGTTATTAAGTTACATCTCTCATGAGAAATGTTATCGTCCTAATATAGAAAATCTATAATATCACAGGTACATCACAGATAAAAAGAAAAAAAGAACAGAATTAGAAAAATAAAATTAAGTACAAAAGAACGTCAAAGGTAGACTCCATTTTAATCGAGCTTTGCACACTCAGTATTCCGCGAAAATTTATTAATCAATATTGTTGAT
>JAFELO010000612.1:0-26513 GCA_017140195.1 Eumaeus atala | reverse complement strand
AATCTTATACACAAAAATAGCTATGACACAGTACTTCACAGATAAATAAAGAAAGCTTTATAAGTGTATCAGGTTTGTGATGTGGCGGTGAAGTAAGGAGATTGGGAAAGGCGATCAACTCATCGACAAAACTTCTTTTTGTGTAGACGTTTATGGGCGTTAGTGGTCACAAAATATTTGTTGGCCTCTGTACTCCAAATCTAGTCCGGACACTTAAGTATTTTGCCAACGCAGCCTTTAACTGAGGCATCCATGTTACACACAATACCTACTGTATACCACCAGTCATCACCCACATATGGGTTTACAATATTTTGATAACAAACAATTTTTTTATCCGGTGTATATTTTTTTTGTGAGATCAGGTCGTTTTATCTAAGGGTAAATTAGGTAAGCCTAATATATATGCTTGTGTCTGGGGACGCGGTTATTATGACGCGACGCGCCGAATCTCGCTCACTGAACATCGAGATTAGAGCGAGCAAGTCGCATGTGATAGTGCTACAGTGTTGAGTGCCCTGGGGGCGCATGCCAGTCACATGACCATCGGCAGGTGTCCCCCGATGATTCTCTTAATCATTAGGGCGGGGGTGGTCCCCCGATGATTCTCTTAATGAGCTATTACATTCATGATATCGCCGAGGCAACTTTAGCTATCTGTCCCCCCACCCCGTCTGTCCCACTTCTCTCTTTTATGTCCAGCTGGTTATGATGATGATGACAACGGAACCCTTTAATCGTATGTAATACATACGATTTAAGGGTTCCGTAATTCAACAAAAAATGACAATCACTGGCTGGCGGACCGCTAACTAACCTAAGTGGTAACAATTAAGAGAATGTTTATATTATTATTTTTCTTAGAACTCGTACGTTATTTGTCATCGAAACGTATTTTTTTATTATTTAGGATATTTCTGAATATTTTAATATACTATTGTATAATCCAAATAATGTACCTGTGAACATAGATATATAAGTATATGTATTTCTAAAATAATTCATTAATGCGAAGAAACAATGTCACACAACGGTGTAATACATATTCTTTTTATAACATTTTAGTTACGGTATACTTTAGGGTATCTCGTAAAAACTATATTGAACAAGTGAAACTGTTTGCCCCGTGTTTATTCTCCACTTAACGATGGCAGCCCACGCAAGCTTAGTTACACAGACGCTTGAGGTTATGGCCAATTTCCTATTTATATATTCCTATTTGATCTCGCAATATTCGCATTAAAAATTTATACATACAAACATAGATTATCACCGGAATACATATAATGTTCAGCGACAGTGTCATCCTCTACAGGAATATTCCTTCGTATTATATTGCCTCTATTGTCTACTAAATAATTATTTCAACTGACTTTTTTTTTAATATTTCATTTTCAAAACCAAGATGGCCGCCGTAAACGTTAACTTGTACTGTTTTAGACACAAGGTGACAAGTATCTTGGAGCATTTTATTTTACTAAGAGAGAGAGGGTAGGTACGATCAGGGAAGCTACCTTTCACTTGCATGATAACACCTTAAAGAGATATATTGTCGCGTTTAGAACGGCTCGTTCGTCAGTAGTGATTAAAAGGCTCCACCTTCCTGTTTTCCCCTAAACCATAAAAACGTAAACTTAAATTACTAGGTAAAAACATATATAAAATTACTTGTATCTTCTGCATACTAGACATACCCTCTGTTCTATATCGAGATATACGTAGGTGATATTGGGGTCGGTTTTAAAACAGAGCGGCTGCAATCAGACTTCTACAGCCCAGGACGGAAACCAGCCACCAATCCTAGATTAAGTCGAATTGGTATACGCGAATCCGGGTTTCCTCACGATGTTTTACTACACGTACGATCACCCATAAAATTTACTTACGCTAGAAAAATTCATGGGTACATGACGAAATTTGAACCTGGACTACCGAAATGAAAGTCCAAAGCGCCAAGAATCCACATTGTACATTACAATCCTCATTGTCATAAAGGACGTTTGAAGAATCCTCCATTTTCTAAACATTACGTAACTTCAGTGATCTATTAATGACGGATAACACACCTAATTTGTTTCGATTCAAAATCACAAGGAGCAAGGAACGCGTATATTACTACTAAACAGCACTTTAGGCAAGCGCAGCAGCAGTGCTGCCTGCAGCGCAGGCAACACTAAGAGAAACTCACTCCAGCTTTCTACAGATTTACTCATAAAATAGCATTCAAGTGCAGTATTTTTCTTTCACTTTTAATTCATAACAACAATATTATTTATGTCTATTACAATTGTGAATAAAAATTGTGAAATAAAATAGTAATGCTTATAGAAATAAAATAGTAATTTTGATGATTGCATAGGTCATTTTATGCTTCATCCATAAAGGAATAATTATAACATTTTATATTGTTTTTGAAAATGTTCCAAATTTTGTATGTTAATGGTGAAATAATTGATAAAAGAAGATATTTAAGAAATTTTTGAATATAAAGGCGACTTGAAGACATATAAAAGGGTATTAACGTTTAGCTTTAACGTAGGTACGAGTGTGGATTTAAAAGTACCCGACCTTACCGACCGACAGATTTATTCAATTCTAAAAATCAAATCTGCCCACATTATTTAGTTCAGTTTAGACTAGTTAATAGTGTAAAATTCGAAAAGCTTACGATAATTTGTTGTAATTCCATATTTTCCGTAACAAAGCAATCGGACATACAATTCGGAAAATGGAGCGAATTGAGCAGCGTATTGTTGTTAGTTTTTATATGGTCAGTACTTTAGGAGATTCAGCTCTGTCTTATCCATCATCATCATTATCACTCCTTATCGGTCCACTGCGGGGCATATGCCTCCTTTCACTTCAGAACCTTACTGGCCCATCTGGTTTTCTATTTACCACAAGAATCCACTTTTTTCATTCGCTTAACTCGTTTTCTTTTAATTGAATAGCCTTTTTATGACTACCGACGCCTATTAACATCCACATAATTAAAATGCCGATTCGTTGCCTTCCCTTTCACCTCCCCCCTACCAATGGGCCATCGGCTACTCACAGACTGCATGAAACGCAACACCACAGGTGTCATACGGCGGTATTATGTGAGCGAGAGACACTCAGAATAAACGGAGAGATAGAAATATACAAATAAACTTTTAAAATGTTTGTTTCGCGGTCACTTGATTGATGAATAAATACTATTTTTTTAATAATTTCCCGTATTTATTGTCACTGTGTGTATACGTAAAATTCATTCAAGAATCCTCATTAATCAATCACAAAGTTAGGAGGGCTTTATTATAACATACAATAAACAAACAATAACTTTAGTACTAAATCAATATAACATGTTTCTAGCTTAGGAGCTTAAACTTCGAGGAAGTTTGAACTAAGTGGATTCGAAACAGAACTTTCGTAATTGCATGTCCTGACAACACAATTTTGCAGTCAAGCCAGTTAGTGCAAAATATAATTAAATAGCAACCATACAAAACAGTGAGAGTTAACTGAGCTCATTACACTCAAACGACATTTGCTCATACCAAGTTGTACAGTTTGTGGAATTTCATTTGAAATCGTAAAGTTTTTTTTATTATATATTGGGTAAAAGAAAGCTGAGTTTGCTATAGATAAAATAATAGGTACGATCGGAGAAGCGAAAGCGCCGCTTTTCATTCGCTTTCTCGAGCAAAGAATCAGCATAACCGTTGGTGAAAGGTTAAACCTTGGTTAAGTGTATGTGTCGCATAATCCAGCTTTGCTTAACTTATTTAGTTGGTTACGAATGAACGTCCATGTTAAGCGGGCTTAGAGAGGGTAAAAATAATATAATAATCTTATTTTGGACGGGCTTTGCCCATATATTGCATAGCACGGAATAGCGTACGAAGATTTGATTGAGCCTCTTGTATACACTAAATGAATTCAATCCCTCACTTGAACCTATATCTAATCTAGATTATGGCTTATTTCTGATCCTAAATATCGTAAATATAGTAGATATTGCGAGAAAGAATAAATATACAACATACATACTTTACAACTTATAATATTAGTAGGATGTCTAAACTACTTTATTCTCTACGGAGGTTATACTCTCCAGAGACTACGTATATTACAAATTGTGTATTTGTGTGTCAACACTGTTTCTATGTTCTCACTTTGCTGCTCCTTCCTCCGACGTGACAGAACTCCATCTAATAACCGCTGCAATATCATTGGAAAGTATGCAACACTTTTTCAGCTGTATTAATGGTCTCACAGTTGTTTTTTTTATAATTTATGGGGCAAGGCACAAACCGTCATTCATCACACACCGATGTACGAGTATGTGCCCTTCGACAACTACCGAAGTCCATAGACCTCCATGTGATAACTTTTTTATAGTATATGGGAGCTAACGAACAATCGGAGCATGCGACGACTACCGACGCTCATAGACATCGGCATTATCACCATGCAGTTCTGATGTCCTCCTTACCTCCACCCACCATTGGGCCATCGGTTACTAACAAACAGCACAAAAGTATCACGTAAGCAAGAGATACCTCCCAGATCGTGCCGACCGAATTCAGCTACAATGCATGGCCCTCTTGCTAAACCTTAGTTCTCTTACATATCCATCATCCCACAAGACGCGACAGCGTCACTGTCCGTTTTGAATCAGTATCACGTGAGCGAGAGGTATTTCCCTGTGTGAGTTCGATTAATGCAGTAAGAGGTAGTCTCTTACTTGTATCGATTGAAATCACACTATCAATTAGTATTATCACCAGCGTCGGCCCTTTCTTCGCCTTCTGATAAATTGTTCAACCAGATCGCATTTTTTTTATAAAAAGGGCAGATAGAAATAAATCAAACTAAACCATAACTTATTGACCGACTCTGAGTGCGTCGAGGTCAAGTAGTAAGCATGTTCTGCCACAGATGTGGGGTCTCTGATTCGAATCCCGGGTCGGATATTTACACGGACATCACTATTATTATTATTATTGACCAGAGATGCGCTCTCCAACTCTCAGACAATAATTTGCAATATAAAAAATGTAACAAGTAGGTTTATCAAAGTGCTACGCTTTACACCGATTGTAAAAAATCTTATTATACCATCTATAGTTCTCTCAAAGGCCGGAAACATATCTGAGAGTCCTCTGGTGTGTAGGAGACATCCTAAACACCAGAGGTCCCGCAGATACTCCCACTGACATGTGGGCGTTGGTGACCACTTCATCTAGTGGTTCAACTGCTCATTTGTCTACTATCTGATATTAAATTTTGCTGTGGAGATAGAAGTTATCCTAGAGATGTTCTGATATTTTTAGGTAACTAGGATAAAATAATAAGATTTTTATTACGCATGATTACGCAGATTATAAAATAGGAATGTTTCCCTTTAACATTGTTTTGTTAATCTTAAACCTCGAAGGAATAATATAACGTTTTTTTTGTTTTAATTTATATCTTGTTTTTATTATTTTTTTTCTTTCCCGGCAATTGTCATCATATTATAAACAGTTTAACCAAAATTATTGCAAATTATACACTAAAATTACACTACCTCAAGCCTCATAAATTGCTCTAATACATCGCTGTTCATAGATCGGAGTTCATTTCTTACCCTCCACTATCCTATATTTGCCTTCTTTCCGCCTTGCAATGAGTTCCGCCCAACACTTTATTTCGGTTATACGTAACGTACTGTAATTACATACACCATTGAACCATTTCTGAAGCAAATGATAGTTGTTAAACAATTAATATTTAGTTAAAGAATTTCGCTCTGATATCTTTGATAAAAGGAGGTATAATATGTGACGGACGACCTATGCTGTAGAAATGCGACTGAGGCACGGTAGCCTCTAACTCTAAAAATGTCCTAAATGTAGTAATAATCCTAATACTCAACACGCGAGGGGTACCTGCTTCTTACCAGATGCATAAATAACGAAGCGGTAACCAACATTCAGTAGGGACTTCGAATAGAATGAACGTACACACATTTAGTTAAATGGGTTTTACTCAACATAGATGAGCCAAGCTAGCGTATTATTTATCAAAAGGCCAGTCCTTATAAAAATCAAAATCAAAATATTTTGTTCAAAATAGCTTTTTTTTTTACAAATCACGACATTACTTCACTACTACCGGTTCAACCCTAAACCTGACCTGAGAAGAACCGGCGAAACAAACTCAGCGGGAGTACTAAACTGTGATGACGGACTGGTGAAGTGATAACGTAAGCGGGTATGCCGGGTGGCGGGTTCGGTTCCCGCCCAGATATTGTATGTATTTTATAATAGAAATCCGAAGTAAATATTTTTTTCTTAAATTTATAAATATATTTAATGTATTTCCGTTATCCAGTACTTGTAACACTAGTCCTTAGGTTACTTAGGCTAAAATGATTTTATAAGGTTTCTATTCTATGCCACCGGTTTCAGGTGACTCCTCCACTGGCGACAGAAAAGGAACACCGCTGGGGCTTAGTGGATTTTTCAGACCCAGAGTCCCAAATAACCCCCAGGATCTCCTCCACCGGGGTGCGTGCAGCGAAAAAAGGTGCGATGTGAGAAGTCCACTTTGTCTCCTTCTTATGTTGTTTGTTTATTATCAAATTAGTCGACTGTTAACACCAACACCCAAATTTCCTGATGGACCGAGCTACCCAAGTCTTAGCTTCCTAAACGCCGACCAGTTCGTCTGCAGTGCAGAGATAGCTGTACCTTATTGTAACGATCGCAGACATTTATTTATTTTTGTAGTATAGGGGCAAACGAGTAATAGAATCTCATTTACAACTACCGATACCCATAGATGTGCGCCTTATTGTCACGCAGATGAGCTGCCCTCCTTTCCTCCTCCACTCTAGTGGCCCACTGGCTACTCCCCAACCGCACGAAACGTAACAGCTAAGCTGTCACTTTACGTCACTGTCGTTTATACAAATACGTCGCATAAAATTGTACAAAGAAAACTGGAAAGATAAATATTTTTAGAAAAGAATAATGCCCTTCAGTTGTCAGTGGAAACATTACAAAAGGAAGATAAAAAGGAAAGAATCGTTTTGTGCCACACGCAGACTGACACTGTCCCAACAATTAGGATAACGTAGGGTTTCACCTAACTTTCTAGGGGCTGAGGTTGAAGAAATTCTCCTTATGTTATCTTTCTATTTCATTCGCCGGCGATAAATTTGTCACATTCTTGTAAAATAGTTCTGGGTCGAGTAGACTTAAGGGTTTATCAAGATGTTACAATCTACTCTGTATTGTACTCTTGTACTCTGTTTATGTATAGCACTCTGTGTATGTATACTATTGTACTCTGTTTATGTATAGCACTCTGTGTATGTATACTATTGTACACTGTTTATGTACAGCTCTCTGTGTATGTAAACTATTGTACTCTGTTTATGTATAGCTCTCTGTGTATGTATACTGTTGTACTCTATTTATGTATAGCACTCCGTGTATGTATACTCTTGTACTATGTTCATGTATAGCACTCTGTCTATGTATACTATTGTACTCTGTTTATGTATAGCACTCTGTGTATGAATACTATCGTACTATGTGTATGCATACTATTGTACTCTGTTTATGTATAGCACTCTGTGTATGTATACTATTGTACTCTGTTTATGTATAGCTCTCTGTGTGTGTATACTATTATACTCTGTTTATGATAGCTCTCTGTGTGTGTATACTATTGTACTCTGTTTATGTATAGCTCTCTGTGTGTGTATACTATTGTACTCTGTTTATGATAGCTCTCTGTGTGTGTATACTATTGTACTCTGTTTATGTATAGCTCTCTGTGTGTGTATACTATTGTACTCTGTTTATGTATAGCACTCTGTGTATGTATACTATTGTACTCTGTTTANNTGTTTATGATAGCTCTCTGTGTGTGTATACTATTGTACTCTGTTTATGTATAGCACTCTGTGTATGTATACTATTGTACTCTGTTTATGATAGCTCTCTGTGTATGTATACTATTGTACTCTGTTTATGTATAGCACTCTGTGTATGTATACTATTGTACTCTGTTTATGATAGCTCTCTGTGTGTGTATACTATTGTACTCTGTTTATGTATAGCACTCTGTGTATGTATACTATTGTACTCTGTTTATGATAGCTCTCTATGTGTGTATACTATTGTACTCTGTTTATGATAGCTCTCTGTGTGTGTATACTATTGTACTCTGTTTATGTATAGCACTCTGTGTATGTATACTATTGTACTCTGTTTATGTATAGCTCTCTGTGTTGTATACTATTGTACTCTGTTTATGATAGCACTATGTGTATGTAAACTACTATCCTCTGTTTATGTATAGCTCTCTGTGTGTGTATACTATTGTACTCTGTTTATGATAGCACTATGTGTATGTAAACTACTATCCTCTGTTTATGTTTAGCACTCTGTGTGTGTATACTATTGTACTCTGTTTATGATAGCACTATGTGTATGTAAACTACTATCCTCTGTTTATGTATAGCTCTCTGTGTATGTATACTATTGTACTCTGTTTATGATAGCACTATGTGTATATAAACTACTATCCTCTGTTTATGTGTGGCTCATTTCGTCATTGTCGTCGTCATTCGTCATTTCAACAAAAACTAAAGTTCTATTTTCTATATAATGTTTCAAAGAAAAACTAAAGTGCTATTTTAAAGCTCCGTTAAATGAGAAATGGCGTTACTTAGATACTCTAGAACAATTCCGAATATCTTAAACTTTGCGAACTTATGAACCAATAAAGTTCTGTATAAGGAGAGTTTCCAAGTTTACTAGTACATTCGCCTTTTTGCATTGAATGTTTATGTCGTAATACGACGTTATAGAGGCGTTCACTAAGACGGAATTTTGCGAAATTCGACCTGTAAATGTGTGTTTTCGCTAGCAGTCTCAATATGTGTCGGTTTTGATCATTTTGGTTCATTAAATTAACATTGAGGGACGAAATGTCTAAAAGCCGGGCCCGTTGCAGAGGGTTTAAACTATCAGAACGTAGAATATTATCGAATAAAATAATCATATTTTTGTTTTAAGGACTTAACGTAGCTCTTATCATGTGCTAATTTTCTTATGTCTCGAAAACGATTTCCACTGACCTACCTATCACATTTGTATACCGTTACAAGAAAACAAAAAGAAATGAGCCCCCAAAATTTGCGTAATAATTATCAAAAACAGATAAGATATATATCGGATGATTTGAAAAAAAAAAAAGAAAAGAAACCACATCATTTCCAAAAAATGAAAATTAAATTATTATGCTCCTAAAATTGTTAACTTAAAATAAACGGGTGTAAAGAAACAATTCGATCATTATAGACATAATTTTTTTAACTTAAATCCCCGCTCTAAGGACAGCAGAATTTACCCTAGAATTGCTTGAAGCACAGCAATTCTTGGGCAAATTCCATTTACAGTCTTCAGTGAAAACTCTTTGTGAGCACGTCAATTAGTAACTAAATTGCAAGCTGCAAATTCCAGCAGCTAGCTTTCGTGCACGCTGCGAATTAGATGCTTTTTACAAAATGAAATATTGACCAATATGTTATCTTTTGTCGACCATTCACCAGGTGGGAAGACGATCTCCGTGCAGTAGCCTGTCCGGGATGGATGCGAGTATCAGGAGATCGGTCGCCTTGGCGTTCATTGAGAGAGGCCGGCAGTGGACCGATAAGGCTAGTTAATGATGATGATGATGATGATAGTAACTATTTTTTCAAAGATCGATTTAATTTATTTTACGCAATTTTTTTTATTCAAAGTGTAGTGTTTAGTTACTAGCCCGCTAGTGTTGCAGTGCTTTTTGTGCGAAGTCTTTTTCAGATAATTCTGAATAGAGTTTGCTTAGGACATCTTACACTATAACAGAAACTTTATTAGAAGCCTTCATACCATTTATATAGACCTATTCAATGACACCCCACACGGTCATATCGTATATACTGGGGGATGATTTGTATTCATCCCCCATTATATACGATATATACGTATGGAGCTGGAGTACCTCTAATAATATTTCTGTATTAGCTGCTCATAAAATTGATCAAATATCAAGCATATATTATTACACTTTATCTCCGAGGACATGACGAAATTATAAGGATACTGTTTTCGCCATATCACGGAACCCTACGGAGTACGGAACCCTAACAACATGTCGCACATGAGGATTATTATACGAAATAAGGTAAGGAATTGACTTATATTCAAGAAATACATCTTTATTCTTTATTTAGTCTTAGTATAGACATTGTATTGTGTGGAGTGTGCTTCAATGACGCACAAAATCTAATGGGAGACGTTCTGTTTATGTATGAAGTTGTAAAAAGTTAATTTTATAAATGTTTTCGGAACGTGGCCTTTAGATGATACTCCACAATTTAGTTATAGTAGAGAAAATCACAATATTTATGTAACTTCTTAAGCTCCTCAAATAATCTACTCGCATCCAAGTTACACAGATTTGTTCAATATCGTCGTTTTCATTTTATACGCACGAGAATGTTTATGGAACGGCGCCTTCGCTGTTTGCCCACTCCTAGTAAATCGAGATCTCCACGAACATGGCCAAAGCAATGTCGTTTCATATTATTTTTTCTGAAGTTTCACGTTTTTATTTTATTGATACACAAACGACGATTCTAAATATTACTTATTACAATTTGCACTGTTGTCACACACATTTGCATATGTTTTCATTTGTATGACATTTAAAGTATATACAGCATTCATAATAAAAATTACGTAACATGTCTATAAATTTAAATGATAAAAGTGACAATTAATTTTCCAAACAGCTTGGATTTTTATTCACATTGAGAAAAGTAACATTATGGGATTAAAAAAATTAAATGTGGAATTATAAAATTAATAAGGTTAAACAAAATAACCAAAAATAAAACATTATCAATAAACAAATTGCAAAGGAAAAAAAGGCAAATATTAGGTACATGTAAAGTGTGAAATAAAATCTTTACTATTCGGTAGATCAATTAAACTGCCACTCAATACATAGAACAAGGTTATTATGCACGGATAAATGATGTCCGGAGCCTCCGATACTGTTAAAAGCGAAAGCTACCGGCATCTCTCCGAACATCTATCAGACTCTCGTAAGTTATTTTTGTAACCATTATGTTGGCTTCACAGTTGGACACCGCACGCTTTGGAAGGTTTCCACAATGGGATGTCCCCAGGGTTCGGTATTGGGCCCCGCACTCCTCCAGGACGATATACTTAAATTGCCGAGACTAGAGGCTCTGTGGCACCCTCGCGCGCCGTTATCGAACAGAAATGTTCCACGATCTTGAACAGTTTATCGGATTGGGGAACCCGTAATTGACTAACATTTTCGGCAGCCAGGTCCCAGACCATGTCCTCGTGGGTTGTGAAGTACCGGGCACTTAGGTTCCTGTACCACGGAACCTATGTTGCAATCCTGACATATGCTGCAGCGCTTTGGTGTCGACGCTCTCACTTATATGTTGTACTTAGTGCATTATTACGCACCCAAACCAGCTTTGATTTTATTGACGAAGGCCTACATGACATGCAGCAGTGTGGCGCTACCAGTATTGGCTGGAGTTCTGCCTGCCGATCTGGAGGTTCTTCGAGCGGGACGCGTGCAGGAGAAGCGCACGGGGCTCAAGGGTAAGGAGTGCAAGAAAAAGAAAAGCGCTATCGCGGATGACGTCATAACCACTCGGCAGTACGCTGGGCCGCGTGTGGCGACGGATGGGAGCTGTACTGCTTCTTTCCAGAAGTTACAACGCATCTGGCATATCAATGGGTCGGACCTGAGTACGTTATTTCACAGATACTAACAGGGCACGGGTGCTTCAGAGGTCGCATGCACAGGATGGTGTTATGTGACCTGCCATAATGTCCTTGTGGTCATGATGCTGAAACCAGAGACGATGTACTGTGGGAATGTGACTTGTACAAAACCGAGCGAAATATCTTTTGGACGGCATCAAACGGAAAACAGTGGGCCCAGTCTAACACCAGGATTTGGTCGCAACGGAAAAGAGTCTTAAGGCAATTGAAGACATTTGCGCATACATGGTACGCGAAGAGGAAGGATAGATAACGACATAGCTGCATCGAGATAACCAGGACTGACGAGGCCAATGAAAACTTTTATCTCCGCGGAGCCAGGCCCCAGAAAGGGGAAAGTGAAATAATAAGAGGGCACTTAAATAATGTGTAGAGAGTCAAGAATTGCACGTTGGGGAACAGAGCCGGTGAACAAACCCCCGTGCATCTCCCATGATTCACTCCGTATACCGAGAGGTGGTTAGGAACATGGGTGGAGTTGGGTAAATGCCCCCTATCCTATAAAAAAAGAAATGTCCAATCAGACGACCTAAAGATGATGAAATACACATATACGTGACGTATAGCTCGCGTATTGGACAATCTCTGTTCCTTCCTCTATATACACGATTGGAGTAGCTCGAAACTAAACCTCTCGGAAACCCAAGAAACATGCACAAGTTTTTTATTTTGATCCTCAAAAATAAATGTCCGTACTTTTTTCCATAAATTCATTATCAGCTCTTATCGGTCCACTGCTGGACATAGGCCTCTCTCAATGAATCGATACTTATACCATACTAAATACTACATAAATTTACAAAAACATATGTAGCTAAACGCCACTACAATGGTGTATAGCAAATGGCATCGTTGGAAACAAGTCTATGAAAGTAACGAAGCATAGTATTTCAGTGATTAACTACAGTCCGAGACGTAGCGTATACAATTTTGCTTCTATGTTGAATTTGTACTTGCACATCTGAATATTCGATGGTAGAATTGGAATATTCCACTTACACGGATATATATATGCTGAATGTCGAGCAGCAATATGTGCGGAAACTTTCTAACTTTAATAATTGAACGTGTTATTTGGGTTATGCACCTATATAGCGATGCAATGAAAGTAATAACATGACTGAGACGACGAAATACAACAAAAATCTATGAAATTAATAAAGCCCGTATTTATTCCCCCAATTATTTAAATTTCCATTCATATTCATACTTCACTTCTTATCATTTACCATTTCACTTTTTAAAATATAAGTGGTTCCAAGCAGCTCTTACATACGCAATGAATAAAGCTAATGGACGTAAGCTTAAAGTTTCACACGTTCGCACCAAGAAAAATAATAATATTCTTATGGACAGCTGTATGGGGCGTGTTTTTAAGAACACAAGCAGGATGAAAGAATTTACAAGCATCACCCGCGGTTTCACCGGCGCAACTCCGGTACTATTGGTCCATAGCTTTCTTCGATAAATGAATTATCCAACACAACGATATTGTTTCAAATTCAGGGCGGTAGTTTATGAGATTAGCGCGTATTTTATTTTATTTATGTCATTAATATAGGCGATAAATGCCTGAAAATAATATTAATCTGTATAAAAGACTGTTTCTTAACATGTATTGCAAAATGCTGCCTTTCATTGTTCCACTCTGAACAGCTATTGCCAAATATATTGTTTTGTGTATTCTAGATAGATCTCTGTGCCAAATATGAAAACAAGCGGCGTGAGTGGAGCGTTATATTACAACAACAACAACATATTTTCAACCAGCTCCTTAATGGGGTAGACAGAGAGAACGGACTGGCATGCGTTACGAACATAACAGACAGATGACACCCTTATGATTTTGACCTCTACAATAAACTACGGCGTGTGATCTGGGGTGTTAGGTTAGGTTAGAATATGGGGAGGAATCCCCACAATATCTTCTTTAAAAAAAACTAGCATTAAAGTTTCATCCAAGTGTCGCTACTTAAACTTTCAACCTCGGTACCCCAATAGGAATGAAATTTCCAAAATGCTATTTTTGGGAAATACCTAAGAGTGTAACGGACGACAGAGCCACTGTAGTTCTGTATGCTGTGGTTGGTATTTCCAATTTGAACTTATAACATCCCTGTTACACATAGTCAGCATTTCCCTTATTTTTCAACAATAACAGTAATAATATTTCAAATAAACACACAAGGTACTTCACAAAGTCACAAACATCACAGAAGGAATCGAAAAAAAAAGGTCCTGTTAGTGAGGTGGCGGATTTGGTACTATATATTTCACCTGTTGTAAGCGGCCTGCCTCTTTCGCCCTTTACACCACCAGTTTGGAGCGGCCTTGTTAATTACGGGCATCGTATCATGAATTTCAGAATCATCCGCATCGAACCCACGTCTTTTGCGGATGAACCGCTGCACATCCCGGAACGAATCTGCCGATTGCTCCTCCATTGTCGCACCTTTAGCACTGAGTGTCGAAGAATCTTCACCTACTCGGTTCCGGGAAAATCCAAAGGATCTTTTTTTAGCAGAAAACTTCGTCGTGCTATCTAACTATCCTAAACAACAAACTATCCTAAAAGTGATACGATATCGCTAGCGTCCGTCGGTACCAAATGAAATGCAGTTCACGAACCCGTATTCGTGTCAGAGTTGTTGCTTTTACAAGAAGTAACATTCTGCTTGCCCTCGAAGTAGTTTTCCCCCCTGTAGTATATAGGGCAGCCACGAGCTGTCACGGGGGTGGGATTCTCTGCTTCGGGGACCCACTCGGGACTACATTCCTTGCAGCTTTTATGGTCCATTATTTCTTAAAGCTCATTGGGGTTGAAGCTGGAATCGTCACGACAGCCCGCTCATTGGCGGACGGATAACTTCGCACTTGAGACTGGATTCCCTACAGCCATTCATCCTCGGCCGGGCGTCAAAGAACGGATTGGGGGTCGGATTGTTGTCGACTTGTACATTTGGCTCACGGAGAGGGTCATGATCGGCACATTTAATTTCTTCGACAAAAACGACCACATGTAATGCCCATTCTGTTGAAAATAATAACAAAAAATTAAAATGAAAGCATTAATTGAAAAACGTTTCATGTAACTTAAATAAATGTATGGTGACGTTACAAAAGCTATATCATACCACAATAATATTCGTTCAGTTCTGTATTTTTGTATAATGATGTATGAAAGTAAGTGTGGATGGCGTACCTTCCGTTACAATTACCACATCATTATTTGATCCGCACATAGAGGCACGTTGAATAAATGCTGACAAATAATCTATCTGTACTGTACTGTAATATTATAAAGAGGAAACATTTTATTGTTTGTTAGCATTGAATGGGCTCCATGCATTCATCCATACAAAATATTTTACCATTAGAATCCTCAATTACCGCTGATGAGCATAGGCTATATAATATTTTCTAAAACGTTATAGATCATTATGAAAACTTCGATAATGTAACTAAAGGTGCAAAAAAATATCAAAGTAAATCCTCATATCGCAGCTGCAGAAATTGTTACCAACTAGTTGTCCCGACGGACGTTATTCCGTCATAGATTGAATTGTTTATCATGTGGTAACGTGTAATGTTTACAACGCCGAAATTAAAATCTATAATATTTGTGTCTTTGTGAATCAATAAATGTTTGCCATATAATGTGGAATATCCGTGCGTAGCCGGGACGGACTGCCAGTAAAATATAAATTTAACTAAAGTTGATTGGACTAGAGGTGATAGTACCAAAGTGCAGTATAATGTATATTTGATATATGTCTCTACAATTTTTTATATTTATTAATAATATTTTATACAGTGTTTATGTTTCACTTCATCTTTAAGAGATTGCTATATCTTAACTTTTTCTAGAACAAGAATGTACTCAAAATATATTTAATATAATCAATTGTTTATGAATTAAATTAAATTAAATGAAAATGAAATAAAATTCTGCACACTAAATCTTTGTTCCTTTCACTTATTTCATATTAAAAACAATATCTTAAAATTTTTGATTCCTAGTTACTGAATTCAGATAAATGTTATCAAGTAATAGGTGAATTGATGTTGAGCTATGCCGATTGGATTGGACTAAGGCAAGTAAAATGGCACGACATCAGCGTAGACACAAAATATGATTGACGGAGGTTAAAATTGGCATATTGATTGGCATATTGGCATACATGTGAGATTGAAAATAATTCTTTTTAATTTCAAAATTGTTTTTGGAGATAATTTACGTTGATTTGCCGAACTTGTTTTCGAGGTAATTAATTCATGGTTTCCTGTTTTTTTATCGCTGGGGAATGCATTTACACATTTCCTCAGGCCGGGATGAGCCTGACGTTATGTAGGACGAGTGAACCGATTCCCCCAACCCACTAAACCCCTGCATTGTTTCTATACATCTGTCAATAAAGGAGAGGTGGCATATAACCACCATTTCACTGGCGGATGCCCTTGACAGCACTCCTCGGGATGAACTCCCAAACTTCGATGAAGTGTGCTGAAACACGCAGTACACCGAACAACTCGGTTCTTCAGAGCGGACGTCAATTTCCCCAAACTAACGCTCTGTGACCCTTACAAAAACAGGTTATTACGTCTATCGCTTGTAACTATCTAGCGGAGCTGGGTCTCCACCTCTCTTAAACGATTTGCCTCTCGTATACCTCGCATAACATGTTTGCAATTTGTGCTGTCAGCGTGAGGTCATCGCATGTCACACAGCACACTGTGTGATGTAGACATCACAATGTCTACATCACACTGGGACCTTTGTGGAGTCTACTACAGCCGAACCAACAAAGCATCTGTGTCAGAAATTGTGTGGAATAAAAGAGCTCTGCCAGGGCGCTCTACTCAATCTCGTGGCATGGGACGGATAGCCATCAAAGGGTCTACGCTCACTCTTAATGTCTCTAGACTCTCTGCCCACAGCTGAAAGCTGTTTTCTGGGGACCCCTTCTCCAGCAACACAGCTCTTCAGGTAAAGAGTTCCGGCCTTTCACTCTTCGCACAGTACCTGCACTACCAATAGGTGGCAGACAGATCCCAGGTAAGACGCATGCCGCGTCCCCTGAGATCGTTCTGTATGTATCCGTTCTTGGGTCTGTGGTACTCGTGACTGAGCCGAATACTCAATCAAATCCCGCGGATGCCATCGGACGCTTGTACGGACATACCCCGTATCTATCAGCAACATCACTCCTCCAACAGGGTGGCTGGTACGTCATCCTAAATCAGCCCGCTCCGACGCTAGGACCGTGCAATTTGGTCATGTGCCCATCCCGAACCTATTTCTGGCCACAGTACAATTAAAACCAAAACTGTCTTGGGACCTGCCACGAATTAACCAGATGAAAATAGGAGGAGTAGGAAAAATTCCCTCCCTAGGCAAAGCAGGAGACAGTGTAAGTTTGCAATAACTTATACAAGCCAAAAGAGGACACGAGTGGTGGTCACCACGCTAAGCCTAAATAATTAGCCAATGTTGTACACATTGTTTTTTTTTTGTTATGATACAACAACTGTGTTGTACTGACCTAATATTTATATTATATGTACTGTGTTAGAAGTGAGATAATATTATGGAATTCATTGAAACTTATATACCTAATAAATTGTAAGGTAGGCCGAACTGAGAGTACGTTTTACCTTATTTATACCTGAGCAATAACACTGGGTGCAGGTGGCTCGTGACCGCGACCGCTCTATGGGGAGGCCTATGTCCAGCAGTGGATGCAGTCCGGCTGATGATGGGTGGCTGTAGTCACTTATCAACCGGTGACCGAAATGATTGTAACGCCCTAATTGAAACATGATATACTTACAAGGTATAACGATAAAATCTATCGGAGATTATTTCTGGCGTTCACCTCTAACACTTAGATCAAAATTTTATTTCGTTCGCATCAGCGACGTCTCCGAGATGGATTTTCATTAAGTTTGCACATTTACAACGTCATCTAATTTAGATAACTTGAACATTCAACATTTATACGATAAAATATATATTCACCCTTGCTCTAATAGAGTTCACTAAATGACTTAAGTAATAAATGTAGGTACATAATGCTCGATACTAGAGTTTGATATATGTTTGATGTTTCCTTATTTTATTCTTGCCCCTAAGGGACAAAAGCGCAAATATATCACATACAATAAAAATATAAGAAAAATGTTTACTTTAAGGGGTAGGTTCCATGCTGGATTGCCGTGTAATTGTGCCGGCACTACCGTAAAATAACACTTTACTGCCTCCTTTCCTCTTCCCTGTCGGCAACACATCTCCATCACAAATGTGCGGATGTCAACTTAAAAGACTCCGATTGCTCTTTTGCCTACCTATACGATAACGAAATGTGACACAGATATTTTCTCATGCTCGCGGTTGATTGTTATAATTATTTTTTGTTGATTACATAAACTTTAACAAGATGAATGAAAATATATATTTCTTTTCATTAGGATGGATCAGAAGACACGACCACGACGATTTTCAGTAGTAGTATAGCATAAGAAAAAATTCGTTCACTTATCGATATATTATATGCTCCCTACAGCGTAGCTATAATTAAACACCAGTATAATATAGGCGAAAACTGCTTTCCCGATGTACTAAATCAGTACCCAAAGGCCCGAAAGGAAGGCCTTTGCGTACTGATTTAGTATTTATTTCGATTTAACCACCCTGTTCACATTTATTATTTATCAGTTAAGAAATGACCAGTGCGTCTCTTATAGGCTGGAAGTCCCAAGTCATCTCTTATTTTAAGAGCGCGACATGGTTCTAGGTGGTATATTCATTTACCGAGTTAAAATCTTTGGCTTTCTTTCGGACAGGACTTCTTCGAATTCCTTCCCAAATTCTCATTGTACATTTAAATGTTAAAAGGCCGGTACACAAACATTTGACTAATGCCAAGTGTATGGAGAGTTTCAAAAATTGCATTTGGCCCCATAGCTACTTTGATTAATGCAATCACACAGATTATGTTCTCTATACCACTGCACTTTATTTTAATATCGCAAAATATTGTACAATGTATGAGCGCCGAAATGAGAAAACACAATGAACAATCGTAAAATAATTACAGATTCCTAGTTCAAATGTATCTTTCTTTATTGTAATAGTATTTATGGCCAGACTACTAGAATATATAGTATAAAACTAAATCTCTAAAAGCTGCGTCTGTCTGTATGGATTCCCACTCGGCTTTCACCTATGGATATAGCGATTCCCAAGGAAAGTCTTAGTATATGATTTAACTCGTATTACTCACGGGCCGGGGTGGAATGCTAGTTACACATGAAATCATTACATAACTGTCACTATTATTGGTGAATGCAATTATTAATCCTAACGACAGACATGTACTTAGTGTCTGTGATTGTGTCGTGACCGCATGAATCGAAACATAGCTAATGTTCTCAATAGGATTTGAGTATTTTGGGTCAATGTCTAGTTGCCATTTTCATTAATGTTATTTAAATTAATTAATTCGGACTTCGACGTTTCGGTTCGGTAAATATGTTGGTTATTTCGAGTAAGTATATTTTGTATGCTTGAAATCACAATCATACATATATAAGCGGTTAGGCGACCGGAGGGCAACACGTCTACATTACTTCCATGTGGATGTTTAAAACGTCTTGCGGAACTTTTAAAATATTTATAATATCTATCTCATCTAATTTTAATAACGAATACATAATATTTTTAAAAAAAGATAAAAGTATTTCTTTGTGTTTCTTTTACATTTTTTTTTTTTTCGGAGGGACCTACTACTGATTGGCGGCACTTGTCCAGCCCTAACAGTTCGACTGATTACCCTTTTTCATTTCGAAAGACGAAGTATCTATATTTTATCGACATTCGACGGAGAGATGATACTATTCGAGGCGCTCAAGCTCGGTTTTACTTAGAAATTGGAGTGGTCATATTACAGCGGGGAATATCGTCACTTTGGCGTTGAGTGTGTAGTACATAGTAAATGACCTAATGACATGCTGAGTAGGCGTGTACATCATGTGACGCGGATTCTTATGGAATGGTTGTTGGACACCGTCCTGTTCCTGACTACGAAGAGCCCCAGCAGAGCCTAATCCGGTGCGGACAGTGCCAATCTCCGCTCTATACGAAACCGGGACATACGATGTACATTCAATAATTTATTTTTGAAAAATTTTCACAGGCACTTGGGCTCAAAGTCCAGCGCGGTCCAAACATCCGTTCGCATTACATACTAAACGTTACATTATTACACATTATTTCATTTGATGCTACAAGTCCGCGTCATTGCGGCACCGCTATTTTAAGAAACCAGCAACTGAAAAGGTTTAAATTATGCATTATAAATCAGATGACAAGACTGAATTATTATAACTGTGAGTGGTGCTGACTTTACGATGGAGACAGAAGGTAGCTTCTCTATAGGAACAATCTCATCGTGTTGAGCTTGATTATTATATATTGACTAATTGTTCGCGCCTAATGCCAATTACGGGTCCGCTGTTGAATCTGGAAGGTTCTGAAATAGGAAGTGCTTTGCAGAAATAGCATTTTAAAGATATGCTATTATGTGTTGTGTAGCTTGTTCAATTTGGCATAATAAGAACTCGGGGTCTGGATGTTCGTGTTAATGAACAAGAACTTCCAGACCCCGAGTTGCATATTTATAACTGTTATTTAAATTAAAACCATTCCAGTCTGAGTATCTGCTCATATAAGTGATTATGCCGACCTCTACTCAGTTAGTCTATTTTATTTGCGTGGTTAAACTTTGATAAAATCCGATGATCATAATTCTCTGTAGTAGAGTAATATGTAAGGAGCAAGAGAATTTGTTAAAGATTTGGTAACTTTAGCAATTCTCTTGCACCTTACTTTTCACTCTACTAAAGAATATTGGGAAATTCGTTTTTCGTTTTAGACTTTTTCAATAAATATTTAATCTAACATATTATATTGATTACATTCATTCCAACGTAAAATCATCACTCAAGCCTTTTTGGTGGTTCTTTTTAAGTTAATTCTATTGAGAGGTTTTAGGATCGTACGATAAAATAAAAATATATTATTTTACCTTCTTGACTTTATAAGAGACATCGGCCTGTGTTGTCGGTACAATGAATATTGATTATATTTAATCGGTTCTTTTAATTATTGGATTATTATATACAGCAATTGAGACTATATATTTCACTGCTTAACCAGGATTAGCAGTGAAATATATAGTTAAGACCCCGCTATTATCTAACGTCTTCTATGAGAGTACTTATGATGAAGGAAAATATTCTAATTTAACCTAATTTAAGATTTCGTAGTATAATCTAGTATATGGGCCTGTCTTTTGTGTAAATGCTATATATAACATTACGTGCAACTAAAGTACCGTAATAAAAAAGAAGTATTTTTACGATATATTAGTAGGAAGGTCACCAGATAAATATTACTATGGATTTTAAATTTTTAAGTTTTAATTCTCACCTTTTTATTTTTACACACGGCGGTGGCGCTTCTTCTTGGATAACTTTATGTATAGCTAACGGCTCAGAGTCACTAAGAAAGAATTCTGTTAATATTTGATCTTATTAATATATAAGATATAAGTAGATGATTTCGAAATGTACACATTTGACACTTCCTCATATCTCCTTAGTGCTTTATGGCTCGCAGGCTCCAGCGGTTCAAAATCAATCAGCATTAGATGATACATTGCTTACATACAGACTGAAATGAGCTTTAATACAAATATACTCGCTTTGTAACACTTCATTGGAGCGGATTTTGCTAAAATCGGGCACTCTTATGTAATTGTTCTTACGACGCAAGTCTAACAACACCATTGGGTTTACTTACTTAACTACTCAATTTTTCATATGTAAATACAAAGATATGGTAATTTTAAATTTCATGTAAATTGTAATATTCCCTATGGCACTCTTAAGGAAGCCGAATAATCAGGTTACTAAACTTAAATATTCTAGTTGAATACCTTAAAACGGGAATATTGGATTTAAAGTCTACTAATGTGGTATGACTTATTAACAGTCGCTTGTTAGCCGTATGCAGTTCGTTATAACGAACCCAGCAAAGAGATAAATTTGAAACAAATGTTTTACAAACCAGACGCTGTACCAGTTCTCCAGGAACAATTTGCTACGGGAATTCATATACAGTAGCAAATTCATAATAATAATTTTACCAGAGGTAAATGTTGAAGTGTGAATTTAGGTTTCATGCCACTATACGAGTATTAATAAGCGTATAAATTCCGTTTAATTTATAACGACAGAGATCAAGTATCCAGGAAATTAAACTAAAAAAATTATATTGAATTTTAACAAATGACTAATTTTAAGAATCACAGCATCCTTAAAATTAGTCATTTGTGTGCAGTGATTTTGTATATTTTTTTAGATAGATAATTTACTATATAAAAAATATACTATAAAAAACTTTTTTATAGTGGTAGAACGCGTAATAGACGCCCTTGAAAATCAGCATACTTACTATGCCGATCCGATATATCCTCAATTCTCAGCAATGGGCCACCGGCATTTTACGAACCACACAAAACATGACACCAAAAATATCACTTTACGCTGGTTTCATATGAGCGAGAGTTACCTCACCCGTCGTTTCAGCCCAATTTCGCTGCATGTCACTTTAAGCTGTTATCATGTGAGCGAGGGGTACCTCCCCGGTCGTATCGGCCCAATTCCGCTGTAATTCAGCATGACTCTTACAAAAAAGAATTTATTCGTGATGTTAAAATAAATATAAAACAAGCATAGCTTCTGAAGAGTAATGATGTGTTATGAAAAGTTTTGTATACTAGATATGCGATATAAAATTTTCATAAATTTTCAGCTGTCCAACTGTTTCTATAATTGAAACCTGTGTGCACGGCTTCATTACAGACATGATAGCAATATATGCTAACATAACTAATAGTAACCAAGCGAAAATAATAGAAGACATATTTAAATTCCTATCTTATTTGACGGATCGAGCGCCCAGTCTCTACTCGAGTGATTACAATTTTAATGAGGTCGGAATTCACTGTAGCATGTATATGCATCAAATATTTTACAGAAATAATTGGAACAGTATAACTTTGGGAATAAATAATGATTCAATGTTGGTTTTAAAATGAGAATAATGAAATAATCAATTTTTAAAACGTAAAAATGTGTCGTGGCCGCTAAGTCTATTTTATTGATGTGTCAAATTTTGCTTAGCATTAATTATTATATTATTTATACTTGGAGAGCTAAGCATATTACCTAGGTAATTATCAATATTTTATGCGATGTAATCAGTCATAAACTAAGAACAAATTTTTGAACACGTCTTTCTTTATTGGTTGCATCGGAATTGTAGCACCTACGTAATTTTGACTAAAATATTTACCCGTTTATTTTGCACCATAACCGTGAAAAATAATTATAGCGTAAGCAAAAAAATAAAGTCTATATTAATATTAATTACTTCATCCCGAATAGTATATAAAATGATCTCAATTTATTCTGTTGTTATGTAGCTTTTCTTTTTGGATTTATTATTATTTATTTTTCAAATTACTAGTTATATATTTATCAGAATACCACTAAAGATATCAAATACTATAGACATTTTGTTTGGTTTCGCACGAAAATACACATACTTGCTGCTGTCCCTGGATGGCATGCAGTATTGACCTGCGAACATAATAAAATAGGGTTTATTTATTTACCGTTTATTATGACCCCTAAGTGTTTATTATCGCCAGTCATACGCATTAGCAATAGCTGGGTAAGACTTACATTTTATGATTTGAAGGACAGTTCGTCACAACTGTTTTATCCCAGGATTTTGAGACAAATCAATGATTTTTGTAAGAGTAGTGCTGTTACTGCATTGTAAGCGAATTGGTGCATGATCGCGGAGGTACCTCTCGCTCACATGATATCGCCGTAAAGTGAGAGCTATGTTGTCGCGTTTTGTGCGGTTAGTGTGTAGCCGGCAGTCCATTAGAGGAGAGAAGGAAAAGATGGCAAAATAAGCATGAAAATTTTTCGACACGCATGACACGTCAGTTGCAGTAAAAAGGCTTTGATAGCTAATTTACCCTTCTGTATTATAAAAAACTATTTAGATTTGTGACATGTCCTACTGGTATTTGCAGGCAAGTGCACGGTATCCTTCCATTCATATATTAAAGCTTGCATATCATAAAAGGAATAACGTCACGAAACCATAACTGTTTTTCCATAGGCGTCAATCTATATTATGAGAGGAAATTTGAATAGCACTTCATTAGGCAATGTTCAATCTGTGTGGGCGCGCCTACTATTAACAATACTGAAACACATTTGGCGCAGAATTTGTACAATATAAGGTTAATCAGAGATTATAATTATAATGAAATTGCCCTGAAATGCTACTGTAGAATGCACTATTATACTTAGCCTGGCCGCAATACTGTTACAATAAAAAAATGTTACATTTGAATTTGACATCTGTCATTTTGCTACGATTGTTCATTGTGTTTTCGCGGCATTAAATTGTACAATATTTTGTGACATTAACATGGAGTGGGGTTATATAGCAATCAAAAATCCCGTGATTGCATTACACAAAGTAAGTATGGTGCCAAATGTAATTTTTAAGACTCTCCATACACGTATTAGCCAAATGCTTGTATGCCGGGGAGTTAACAGGTACAAAGAGACTTCCGCTGTTTGTGACAGAGAAAGATCTGGCCGTCCACATAGTGTCCGTATGAAAAAGGTGATCATAGCAGTGAGGGAAAGAATTCGAGGAAATCGTGTCCGAAAGCCAAATATTTTATCTCGGGAAATGAAGAACCATGTCGCGTATTGTAAGAGATGATTTGGGAAATGCAGCTCATAATAGACACACTGGTCATTTCTTAACTGATAAATTAAACATGAAATTACGCAAGGGAAGGTCAGACAAACATATTGTTTACGGATGAAATTTCTTTTACAAGTGAGCAATATTTTGACAAACAATATGACCGTATTTATTTATGCTCAAAATTCTAAGAAAGGAAATATTCGACAGAGTACAGCGCGGGCGTCGTCCGGCTTCAGCGATGGTTTGGCCCCACCAAATGTTAGCTATGAAGCTGTGTTTTGGCCATAGTTTTGAGAAAAAAGTGTAGAAACATCGGCACAACCTTATCAAATACCATTGCAGAGAAGGTTCTTAAGCCTCATTAATAACGCCATGTTCAATAGTCAAGTATGGTCCTTTCAGCAAGGCACGGGAACCGATCATCAGGCTCGGTCCATCCAATCTTGGTTAACACGAACGTTCCGGACTTGATCGGAGCTGAAGACTACTTTCCAGACCCGACCTTGATCCGCTAGATTATAATTCATGATCAGTTTTAGTGAGCACGGCTTGCTCTTGACGTCATTATAATTAGGAGTCCCAAAAACAATCCATACGATTGGCAATGAAGAATTTCCCCATGGGAGGATTGTATGCTTCTATGGATAACTGGCCTCAACGTTTAAAGAAAGCCCCTGGAATTAGCTTTTTACTTTTTTTTTATTGTTTCTAATTTGTGTATTAAACACACTGTAATAGTAATGAATGCTATTTGCAATTAATTTTTTTTTTCTTTGTTACAATATTTATGACAAGACTAGGTACGAATAGTCGAATAATTTCAATATGATTCATTTGACGCACGTTAGATACGAATAGTCCAATAATTGCAATATGATTCATTTTGACCGAAATTGTGCGGCTTCTGATGTCTCAATTGACAGAGCTAATTATTAAAACCCGCCGACGAGTTCGCATACAAACGATGTTATTATGTTTTGAGCAAATTTTGTTGCCGCTCCCACAAAATTTGCATTACAGTAACGGCACTAATTGCAGGTTTATTTGTTTAATTATTGAAACACTTACAGTGACACTCAAAGTTACGCAAAGCGTTCGGCAGATTGTTTTGATTTTAAATTGAAATCAACAAATTGGCTTTTAGTTTTATTACTAATTAACTGCGGTCTCGTCTACAGAATTCCGGTCCTGTTGTTCGTGGAACACGGAAAAATATTGGCAAATCTACTAGTTCCTGAGATATTAGCGCATGTAAGAAGCAAGTTATTCAGCTTTATCATATTTTATTAGAATAGGTTAGAACACAAAGTAATGTGTGTGTTCTAATCTAGGCTGCATACATACATTTTCCAAAATGTTAACTAAGTATCAAGCCAACTTTCCTTTAGTAGTGGTTATCGTTTCTATCAGATACCCAACCGTCTTGCGTCATCTTTCATTTTGTTATTTGGGAAAATCTAGCTAAATTCATCGACAACGAGAAATTGGAACCTGTTCACAGTTATCGACGACATGGACATTCGCATTATTATTCAAATGCAAATGCGTTGCACTTCTCTCTGCCTCCGCTCCGATGGACCGCCGGCTGCTCACAATCCAAACGAATTGAGGCAGGGTAGCTACCAGTGTTACGTTGACGGTGGTGATACAACGCGAGCTACAGGTACCACCCCGGCTGCACCGGCCCAATTGAACATATTTAACGGCACTGGAGTAGAGTTTGTGCTACCGGACGGAGCCGACCAGCTATCGACCTGTAAGTCTTATAAGCTCGCTAGCGA
>JAFELO010000611.1:679267-718504 GCA_017140195.1 Eumaeus atala | reverse complement strand
ATACAAAGATAATTGTAAATAAGGAAATATATGTAATCACATTATTACATTAGCATACAGACAATAAGCTACTATATAACACAAAAAGGAAGGGAATAAAGGCTTACTTTAATACAAAATATTTTACAACTAACCTAGACAAAATGTAAAATAACTTACGTCTAAGCAAACAGGTGATTAAATAATTTAGGTATTCTAATATATATGAGTTTATTTGCAGCAAATACTCAATTGCGTGAAGCTTTTTGCCATTAGCAGACATTTGATATAATGTTTTAGATTAGCATATGTGTGTACTGGGTAGTGTTATGGACGACTTCAGCTTTAGGATAAATATAATATAAAGTGAAATGTGCAGTGTACATATATTGATATATGAACTTCAACAAATAATATTTTATGTTTTTTAATATTCATGGTATCTACATATTAATATAGTGTTTATATAATGTATATCCAAGATAAAGTTCGTTGTATTTAATTTTATAGCTAATTTTGTGTTACTCCAATACACACAAATAAAAATGGAAAAACAAATTCCTATTTAATTTATCAGTTGGAATTTTGATTCCTAATGTGATCTTCATTTGCCACAATTGAAAGTCAAAATTAAGAACATAGTAACTACAAAGGTTATCATCAATGTATATGTCATGTTAAATGTTTAAATAAAATTAACTACTTAGTGAATAATTATCATGTAAAATTATAACATTGTGTTATATTGTTTTGAAGAAAAGAAATGTATTTTTCATTAATATTTATTTTTTGTACATTCATTCCTAAATTGTGGGTTATTATTTGTTTGTACTTGTTTAGGACAATAATCAACAACAAATAAATAAAGACCCCCAATTTCGGGTCCATACATACAGGACAAAAAAAAAACAGTCTATTGTATACACTTGTATAGAGGGAAGATCACCATCATCGGCAGCAGATAAGATGACCATTGTCTAGGCCACATATATTTATACACATCAATGATATACACTTGATATACCACAATACCTAAGCACTAATAACTAATAAAAAATACCTTTTGTTTCTTTAAATTAAATCAATTATAATTATTATTGATGTTTCCATTTCACTTAATTAAGCTCAAGAGAATATGTTTTTTCTTGTTCAATGAGACACAACAGTGTATGAAGTTACAGTATTGTAATATCTGTGAAATACCTAATAACTCTCACATGTATACAGTTTCTGCTCTAAAAATATGTATAAGTTGAAGGATTTCCATAAACATTCACTTTCCAACTATCCTCGAGCAAATTTAGCATTCATCTGATGGGAAATTGCTACTATTTGCTAAAATTACTGACATGGTCATACTTTTCACATAACAGTGAGATGTAATTCTTTTTTATAATGGATAAATAAGATAAGATCAATATCCTGTGTGAAAACCATTTACTTTGGAAACTGATCTTCAGCTATTTAATGTCATGATAATAAATGTGTCCAGTGGTAGCCATTGATAATTAAAAATAACAAAATCTAAGGGAGATGACTTACAGAAATACATATTTACAATTATAGTAAAAAATACTTAAATTGTACACTGTTTATAGTAGTTTTTACTGTAATTTTATGACCTATTCCAACATTCATGATGATGCAACAAAATGAGTTTGAAATATTACTCCTGACTTATGTAAGCATATGATACAAACTTAAAATATGAAACTGGGAATTACTACTACTGCCCTTCACTAATAAAACTACTAGAATTTGTTAACCCATCAGGCATTGCAAGCGTGGTAATACTAGTTAATCATGATTGTAAGTAAATGTTAGATAATCAACAACAGTATATCAGTCATGAAACACATTTGTCTTTAATCTTAGATTAAATTTTACCTAATGTCATAGGGTATCATGTAAACTCAATGTATAAATAAGACACATTGGTATTAACTACCATAATAAATTACAGATTTTTTAAGTGTATATTTTAAAGCTAAACTATAAAGTTTTTGAAGCATTATTTAATAACGATGAGGAATAAAAGAATGGCTTCTAACAAGAAAATAATTGGAAATTGTCAATATCTAAAGCACAAGTCATAATTACTAGAAAGTTAATTTGAAATTCCATAATTCACCCCACCTGTATTGAGGCCGGTGTTTTCAGAAACGCCTGCCGGAGGAGGCGCCGGCATTGCTATTACCGGCGCCTGTTCTCCAGCCGGGCGACCCTCAGTGCCCGGCTGGCTAGTAACCGGCTGCACACCGTCCGAATCATCCCGCTCCAAGGTGTGGTAGTCGCCAGACTCTTCCGGTGGGCGCGGTTTGCACTTGCCACAGCAGCAACCGCAGCAGCAGCACAAACAGCAGCAGAAGTAGCATCCAGTTAGAATACCGCACACGATAAACAGCGCCTTACACCAATTGCTGGTAATGGCAAAGTAGGCATTGACATTCTCTTCTCCAAACTGTTCAGCTATATACAATCCAAGTGAGCCATAATTGTCATAAATATTTCTTTTAGTCGTATCACTGAGTATCGTGTGCGCACGATTTACCTCTTTAAATTTATCAGAGGCTTCCGGATTATTCGGATTTTTATCGGGATGGTATTTTAAGGCCAGTTTTCGATAGCTCTTTTTGACATCATCCGCAGTAGCGGTTTTAGGTACTTGTAGTATTAGATACAAACTATCTCCCGCAGTGGATAGTTTTCTTTTATCCATGATTTGATTTTTTGTTGTTAAGAACAAACGGATGGCGAAACTACTCTTAAATTACTAAATATTACTCACTATTGAATTAACGAACATTAATTTATCGTTTTCCAAATCCGTGACACATACTGATTATCACAGACAATCTGAATTCAGGAAACAGGCACAGACAATACCTAATTGGCTATAGACTATGTGACACGGAGCCTCCTATTCGCGGCGCAGCGCGGTAACCGCTTCGGCGCGCATGGCGGCATTAGAATACAACTATATACTTAGTGGTGGCACCTTCCAGTAGCGAGCACACGAGGTGTGTACATAACAAAATAGATAGAGTAGGGAAGCCAGCCTAAAACGCATCTGTCTAAGTGAAAAGACAAAGTAAATTTGGTTTACTATTTAAAACAATGTTTGCATAACGGAGATTAAAATATACGAAACCTTACATTTATATTAAAATATCGAAAAATTGTAAACTATTTCATTTGTCTGAATTAGAGGCGAAATTTTAAACCTGTATTGTCCCTAAAGACTATGCTTTCTTAAACTACTATTCCTTACACTTTCAGTACTTAAATAAAATGTGAACTGTTAAAGAAGGTGTAACATTTGTAATGTTAAATTTAATAATATATTATAATTAACATTTAGTCAGTACCTACAGAGTATAATATACTACTAGATACAATATATTTCACAATCTACACCTGGTATTTCTCCATTGTCATTAATATATCAGAATTCCTGCGACGAACGTATTGAAAGTGCAGTAAAATTTTTCCATAAAATATACCATAGGTGGAAAATACACCATAGAGATACTATAGATATATGGGAACCCATCTGCAATCTTATCAGTAGGAGTGTTTGTGTTGGTTAACACATAAGGAAGATGAGAATTTTATTACTATTTTATAGTCGCATGCATATTGCGTGCGGAAGAAAAATGAATGAACGAATGAAAAAAGAGAGACACATACATTGCTTTCTCTTTCGATCTAGATTTACGTGCTTTAGCTGGTTTTCCTGCTCTATCCAATTACCACTATGGTGAACTCTGCACTACACACTTAAGTCTTGCTTAGAGCTATAGTCTGTTTTTTTTATCTCAGACACTAAATTGACAGGTATAAATTGTCAAGTTAATAAAGATGCCAGCAATTAATGTAGTACTGACCTATGATCCGTATGACGTTTTGTAATATAATATACATTACGTATCAAAAACTCAATATCAATTTATTCGAACATCGATTTATTAAAAAAAGGAACCCCCATTTTTAATACTGTAAGTTACAACTCTAATCTGCGATTCCCAATCCGCCTGCTGAACGTGGCAAGTGCGAGCATTCACCTTAAATGGACGACAGCAGCAGAATTCGGCCCCTAGTTCCCGGTCGTTCCACCAGTCCTGGCCACGATGGCGGCCGCGGTAACGGTGGAACAAGGGGTGCTAAGAATCTCCGGTCTACGGATTTCTACCACCGATATGACCTGGCTATGTATAACGGACGAACGCTTCGACTAGATAACCATTTGGTTGCGCTGGAGGTGGAACTGGTAAAAATCCGATGACACGTGCTGGGTTTATGTGAAGTCCGAAGACAAGGTGAAGACACCATAACTCTGGCATCCGATCAACACCTACATCAGGGAAGGCGACACTCCATCACAAGGTAGCGTGGGATTCCTCGTGAATAAGTCCCTCGTAGGCAACATCGTCGAAATCTCTAGTGTGTCGGGTAGGGTGACATATCTCATACTTAAACTCACTAAGAGGTACAGCCTCAAAGTGATACAAGTATACAAACATCGACACATTCCGATGATGACGTGGAGGCAACTTATAAGGATGTCTCAAAGGCCTTACATAACACATGTAAGGCCCTTTTTAATGTTGTTATGGGGGACTTTAATGCTAAAGTGGTAGTACGAAATGATGTCGTATTGAGTCTGGAACCACATGGAGTCGAAAGTCGAAATCGCAGGGGGCAAATGCTGGTAATCTTCTTCGAAAAAGAGGGCCTCCTCTTAATGAATTCTTGGTCGGTGGATATGGCAGAGCCCCGAATGGAATTTAAACACCAGTTCCATGCCCTAGACACGTCGGAAATTAGAATGGCAATTGACGAGGTCATGAGTGGGGTGATTGGTTGCATGTGGGAAGTGGGTGAAGGACATTGTAGGAGTAAGTATACGAGCAGGAAAGTAAACTCTCGGATGAGACACTTGGACTTGCGCGGGAACGCAGAGCACACTGCCGATGTGAAGCTTATTTCAAAGCGAGAATCGATTGAGCAGAGTAGAGGGTCGAAGGTTTTTGTGGAGAAATTTTGAAGAAGTCATCCGACTTAGGTTGGGACTGATTTTGGGGTTACCATTTCTTCTAGGCCTGTGATCCTATTTGAGATCGAAGTTTCTATAGCAAGTTGTATACGTCGTACGCCCCTCATCTTGATACCCTGAACAACGATCTGCGTGCAAGCCTGACACGACATTTGTCAGGCGATATTCCGAACGTCAGCTTAAATGAGATTAGTCTAGCAGTCGAGCTTCTTAGGGCAGGAGGCGAACGTGTGGTAAAAAAAAAATCTCTTTCAGTGGGGCGTACATCCCAAGGAATGGCTTGGAAGTGACGTTGTTTTGTTTTTTTAAGAAGGGTGACAAATCACTTCTTCGAAATAACAGATCGATTTCAATTCTTGGCGTCGAATCGTCTTACCACAAAGCTTGACGAAGTCCATCCACCGGAGCAGGCTGGGTTTCGCAGAGGATTTAGCATTATGGACCACATTTTCAACATAAGGCAAGTTGTACAAAAGACATAGTGATTGTACAGCGATGTCAGGTCGATTGGCAATACGTCAAAGCACTGAGAGCACTGTATGACGCTGCTTTTATGTTCGTCCTGATCCCGGGAGGTCAAACAAGGCCAATCCAATCGTATCGAGGAGCGACAAGAGGATTGCCTTTCTCCGGGCCGGATGCGACTAGCAGGAGATCGCTCGACTTGGCGTTCATTGAAAGAGGCTTACGTCCAGCAGTGAACCGATAGGGGCTGATAATGATGATGATGATGATGAAATTACAACTCAAAATTTTTAAGGACTCCTTTTTTAATTTTTACACCGTTGGCAAGCTACACTATCCACGAACATAGGCCGTGTTCCATTTTCAAAAAATTGGGGATATTTACTAAAACTTCTAATCCGAGGTGTAAAAAAAGTAAACAAAAAAACTTCCTTCAATCGTGTGCAGTGCGAAAACTATTAATGATGGAACAATATGATGTATTACAATTTCTCGGGAAAGATCACTCTACAAAAAATGTCGCGACGGCATTTCTCTCTCTCTCTATCTTTTATAATTACGTCTCAATTAACGTATGGTTCTTTATTTGTACCTAGGTATTGATCCCAATAAAAAGGGTCATTATTTAAGACTATGTACTTGAATATCTTCATATGACCTTTTAAATTATTCGATTCGGATATTCCATTAAAAAGATAATATATGTTTCTACAATAGAAACCGGCTAGCTATGCGTTTTAAGCGAAGACCCGAATCGAAGCGTGGGCGAGTCGCTAGCTATTAATAATATAAACATTTAAAAATAATGTTAGTATTGCTTTTTTTTTTTAATAAAAATGGTTTTGTTGAAAACACTAATAATAACATTTATTAATCTATACTACATGCTAATGTTGTATTTATTCATTTTAATGTAAATACGCCCACATTACTTAGCTGTATAAAATAATGCTTGCTAATAATTTATGTATAAATACTAACTTTCGTCGAAACTATTTTTATTTTTAGATCCAGTGCAAAATTTAATGTATTGCTTTAAAACAACATAGACCCTAACGACTAAACCTGCAACCATGAGACGAATCTTAACCGACCCATTTTTTGACAGTCAATAAATTGTATTGCCTGTCTTCTTTCAATTTTTGAACTTTGTATTTAATTATTCTTTTCTTTTTATTTCGGAGGAATATTTTTGTAAAATTTGTACTCTTACAATTTTCGAACAAAATTCATAATTTGCATACGTGACATGTATTTTATATATATATATATAAAATATATATGTATATATATGCATATGTATGTATGAATGCGACAATGCATGTATGTATCTAAATATAAGTGAAAACTGTTAAATGGCTTCTGGTTATTTTTTTTCTTAAGTTGTTGTAAAATATAAAGCTGTAAATTTTCCAAATAAAATAAAATAAAAATCAATAGTTGATTTTTTAATCATTATTTACCGATATAATGGCACAACACTACTTAAGAATCACAAAAAACTTGCAACATTGCTGATGTCAGTTCAGACGGATTTAAAAATAGTTGTTTATCGCTGCTTAGTTGATCGATATAATAACAACGAAAACATTCGTCTTAAATTTTAAACAAATACAATTTATATTTTACGTGTTAACCAAAGTAAAATCAGTCTTTTCCTTTCGCCACAATATAAATGAAACGTATAAAATAAATACGAAATTTTACTCTACTTTTGTTAAATGTAACTTAAGGAATGGTGTGTTAGCAAGTGTATTTATAAAATAACCTTCATATTTTTTTATTATTAAATAAAAATAATGTTCTTCGCAACAATGAAGGCTAGAGGGATTATTCAACACTACCATAGATTATTGACTAAATATCCCTACGTTATGCAAGCTGTACAAACTGGGACTTTAATGGCAACTGGCGATTTAATATCTCAAACTGTAATTGAAAACAAGTCTTTCAAACATATTGATTTCAAAAGAACTTTTCAATTTTCTTCCATAGGATTTTTTGTTGCAGTAAGTACATTGAAATACAAAAATGATCACTCTCTACTTCAGACTACATATGTGACTACAATGTTTTTTTCAGGGACCTGCTCTGCGCAAGTGGTATGGCTTATTGAATAAATATATAGGTGCTAGTGGTCAAACAGTTGCTATCAAGAAGGTTTTTATAGATCAAGCAATATTTGCACCGACATTTCTCTTTTGCTTTTTAGTAGCTGTAGGTGTCATGCAAGGCAAATCATTAGATACTCTAAAATTAGATTTAAATGAAAACTATGTAGATGTTTTGAAAACAAATTACTACATATGGCCTGTGGTCCAATTATTTAATTTTTATTATATACCACTCCATTATCAGGTTCTGACAGTCCAATGTGTTGCTTTATTTTGGAATACATATTTATCTTGGAAAACAAACAAGAAAAGGTTATTGGAATAGCCTGTATTTTTAAAAGTAACGAGATTTAATTTAAGATCTCTCACTTCTCAAGCATTTCATACATTAAATAAAATAAAAACTGGAGACGTTTGATTATTTCCATTTATCTATTCTCATTTGTTTGCTATTTCCATTACTTACCAAGCATCATCAATGTTACAATCAAGTGATAGCTACATCACCTTATTTTGTCTTAAAAATTAGATAACATTTCTATTGAACAGAGCAGAATTACATTTCATTTTATACAGTATTATTTCTTTAAATTTAAATATTTCTGTAACAATAAATAAAGTTAAGTGTATTTTGTTATTTATGTGTATTGCAAAATAAGAATCCCTTGACAATAAAATTATGAACCAGAGTAAAAAAATACAGGAAAGTTACTAAACATTGGACTACATATGAAATGTGTTTTGTTATGATATTCTCGAAGTGTGTGTTTGAATTTGTGTTATGTTTATAGAACAATTTTTATCTCAACAGTATAATTTGTGTTCATTCGAATAACTTGTTTGTATTCAATAAACCTTAGACCTTTGTGTAAAGCTGGAGCCCTAATCTGTTACTCTTCTTTTTTGAGGATTGAATTTGTAATAATTAATTGTATATGTAATAAATTAGTTTTGTATGAATATTATGTAGTTGCTTTAACAAACATTTATATTCCCATTGTATATATGAAAGGTAATACAGCCTACTGTAGTCTCTACAGCAGTCCGCTACAGAACCATAATAGTGCACTGTAGGACAAAGACTATCAGTAAAGGCCAAGTCTATAGACGCAATACCTTTTGTGTCCAAATCAAGCTGTTTATTGACATAGGCCTCTTTCCATGAACGCAAAGACGAACGATCTCCTTCTAGTCGCATCCACCCCAGACCGGCTACAGTACGCAGATCGTCTTCCCGCATGGTGACCGATCAACCAATACTTCGTTTTCCTAAACAGGGCCTCTACTCCAGAACTTTACCGTCCCATCTGCCATCAGTTCTTCTGAGTGTATGACCGGCCCATTGCACTTTCAACGAGCTTATTCGTAGCGTGATATCGAGTAATTTAGTTTTCTGCCTTAAGACTTCCTTACGAATTCTTTCGGACAGAGAAACACCCAACATAGCACATTCAATAGCCCGTTGAGCTACCGCAAACTTGCGGACCAGTCCCAAAATGAGAGGTCATGTTTCGGCCCCGTAGGTCATCACGGGGAGCCCCACCATGGTTCAAGCCCTGTCGTGGCGGTGGGGCGAAACCAATTGACCGAGGGGATCTTTGCAACCCTCTTATAAGAAGAGGTACTTAAAGATCAGGAGGAGGAATCGCTCTCGGTACCCCTCTTATAAGAAGAGGGGACCTAAGAGCAACAGGAGGTGGCGCTTTCGCGCACGGGGCAAGGGGCGAGGATGGGAACCTGACCCCATTACACTGTCCCAAAGTCGGTGGGGTTGTCCTGTGTTGCTGGGCAACCTCACCTGTGGAGGTAGAGTTGGTCCCTTAGGGGGTTGACTAGCTGTCGAGGTGTCCTGATGATTGATGTTCCGGGGCACCTAACCAAGGGCGGCACTCGCGGTGGTTTCTATGGGTATTCGGCACTATCATGTGCCGCGAGTCCCACACACCACTGGACCCGTAAATGCCTTTCCCCGCGTCAAAAAAAAGGTCATCACAGGGAGAACGCATTGGTTGAAGACTCGTCTTTGAAGCTTTCGAGCTTGAGCTCTTCTATTGATGGTTAATGTAGGTTATGTTTATAATATATACCGCATCATTATGCCTAATATATTATATACATCCATTTATATATATCATATTCGCAGGCTGATTCTGTATAATAAGGTTTTCCTGAGTTTATATATTGTATTAAAATTTACAAATAATATTGTATATTATTTGTAGAAAAGAGGGCAACGCATCGGCATAGGAATTATATCGATGTTCCTGGGCGTCGGTAGTCGTAAAAGGCTCTGATTGCTCGTTTGCCCTCCTATACTATAAAAAAAATTCAACGACGCCCCAAGCAACATAGTTTGTTGACTTTGATTTTTTATTGTTTGGAACATTATGGCGTCTAACATCATAGTACCACTTTGAATTTTGGATTATTTTCATGTCTTCGTTAACACTCATAAGATCGTCTATATGTCACTCGAGGCGCATTAGTAGGTACTAAAAGCGGTTATAGGCACTCATAAGTCAGCGTAATCAAGAAACTTAAACAGAAAATATTCCCCACTTTCAGATAACACCTAGACGACGTGCCTTCAGTTAGCTGTTGATTGGTCCAACCCACGTTGACTATTGCTCAAAGATCGCCTTCACTCTTACCACACTATTTGTATTTATAATATGGCAAAATAACGTAATAAAACTACAATGAATAAATAAGACCCTGGTGAACATAATTAAAAATAACTTAGGTAAATTACGTCATTTTTAACGATTCAAAGATTTGTAAATTATTGCAAATCGATATCACTGAACTATTATTATTATCGCACCTAGTAAGTACAACTAAATGACTGATCGATATCCACTTTTTGGGGGTGCTGTTCGTATTTACGAAGTCAAATGTCAATGTCAGTGGTCAAGTGATGACTGATTGCCGGTAGGTATTGAATTGACTAATCGTAATAGATTGGGGAATATTATTTAATTCGACGATACAACCTAGTTCGCGCAATCGCAATTCACTTTCATTAAGACCTTGGAGACTGGAGGTACGTACAGTAATATATATTTTTATTAAGTTACCTATTTTCCAAAAGGTATGTTCTTATTTTCATACATATTGTATAATACTTATTTAGCAAATATAAAAAATTATATAATATTAAAATTGATAAATATTGGTTATCAGCTTAAAATTTTTATATGCATTTTTTATTAAAGTTCTCATACGGGAGACACTTGTTATATACATCTACGTAGTACACATTCTAGGCTTGTCTACATTCAATATCTGAATCAAATCCGCATTACCTACACACACTTGTGCTTCTCCTGGCTAGTTTAATTTGGTCCAAGTCCAAGGTCACTGACAAACACCAAACCAATAATATAAAGATCATATAATCATTTATTTACACAAAAATATTTGTCTAAAATGTAGTAAAATTTACTTGACTTTATAATTATGTAACTTCTTGAAGCCAGAATGTCGCTAAACGCTAACAGCATTTTCTGTTATATATGGTGTTTATTTTTTAAGAATTTTATATACCTTAGTACTTAATAGTAGTAATAAAATACAAAAACTTTCATTGAGTGTTTACTATTATGATTGTTTTACCAAGTGCTGTGCTGTAATGCCAACAATCCAGACATAAAGTAAGATATTAAGTAGTTTTGAATGTCAAGGAAAGTGTCTGTAACAGTACAAAACTGTCGATATCTTAATACTTATTATATATCCTCTGGAGTATGTTGTTAGAATTTAAGCTGCTAAATGGGCACACCTTAAAGAATTTTAACAGGCCAATGGTTTTTTTTTTTCTGGGGAAATGCATTTATCTGCCATTAACACCCATTTGTCCCCACCCGCACAACGCCCCTCCAGTGGTGGGTGATGGTCACAGCACATTGCAAAACCTAATTCTCACTAAAACCACCGCAACTATTGAGTTGGCTCCTCAACAGCTAGTCTGTCTCCTAATATCTCTGTCCTCAATACCACCTCCTATAGGGGATTTTCCCTTACCACAGAACAACCCCACCAACTTTGGTACAGTGCAATCCCCTCATAGTCATTCGAACTGTTAAGGCTGGACAAGTGCCGCCAATCAGTAGTAGGTCCCTCCGAAAAGTAAAAACAGTGCAATCCCTTTGCCTCGTGAGCAAAAGTGCCTCCTCCTCCTGCTCTTTAGTCCCATCTTATAAGAGGGTTTCACAGAACAGCCCCAATGTTTCAATTGGCCTTACCCAAGGCATCTGGGTTCACCACAGCATTATCATGCAGATGCACTGCCCTGCTTTCTTTCTTTCCTCCAACAGGCTATTGGGTATTCACAAACCGTGTGAAATGTGTCAGCATAGCCAGACTCTACAGAGATATCATGTGAGTGACGGGTACTTGCCAGATCTTGCTGGCCCAATTCGGCTGCAATTCATGCTGCATTGCACTATCTCCTACTAAAATTTATCATTATTATTATATATAATGGTTTTTTCTGTTATGTATTATATATATAATCATATGATGATAGGGAGTTTAACCATAATAATTATGATAGTGTTATCAGTAACTTAAAATATACCATAATGACTATGTGAAATACTTACTGCTAACTTATATCAAGATTTGCTGACCCTGAAGTAGGCCAAAAATAATATATTGATACTCATTTTAGAAGCAAACCTTAGTTGTTATTTAGCATAGAACAATTCATCATAAAAAAATATTCAATTTAAATAAAATAAATTTTTTTTTTAATTAAATTCTTCTTTAACACTGTGTTAAAGAAGAATTTAATCTCATAAGTTTGTAACAATAATACCACAATTTTCTACTTAATAACAACAACAAACAATTTTTTTTTTTTAAATATTTTCTGATGTTTTTATTATAATTTTACAATTTGCCTTACCATTTATAGTAAGTGAATATTCCATATGATGGATGATGATGGATAAAAAAAATTGAATTAATTACTATTATCATCTTCATCAGTTGGATGATGTCCACTGCTGTACATTGTCTTCCTCCATATAGCGCCATATTTTAGGGTTGCCACCACCTTAACCAAGTAGTCAGTCTCATCCAACACTCCAATTGTTATCATTTATACCTAAATGTTGATACCACTTAAAGATGATTATAATTAATTGAATAGATAAAGTTTGTCTTGTAAAATGTAGACTATGTGGTTATTTAATGGATTTAGTTTTATCAATTGAAATGACTATTCATTATTATATATAAAAAAATGAAATTAAGAATTTGGACAGATAAATTAAGAAAACCTGTATTTTTACCACATATGTGAATTGATAAATATTTATGTATTGTTATAGAAACTGAAAATGGACAATTTAGAACTAGTGTCATCCAACAAGTGCTTTGGAGGATATCAAAAAGTCTACAGCCATGAGTCCTCAGAGTTGAAGTGTAAAATGAACTTTTCGATTTACCTACCTCCACAAGCGGATGTAGGTGATGTGAAACTTCCTGTAGTGTTCTATCTCTCTGGGCTTACATGTAACGAACAGAACTTTATCGGAAAATCAGGATTTCAAAGGTATTATAAGATACATTGGTTTTAATAAATATTTTAATATTAATTTCTTGTCTGTGCTCTATTACAAGTGGTCCAAGCTCCCAATTATGTAATGAATGGTCAGCAATAATCTATATTAGCTCTAAGATCCCTTCAAGGCGGTGTCATGTTTGCGAGACTACCTCGGTTCTGTCCCGACGTGCTGACCTAATGCTCCTGCAAGGCAGCATGACATTGCGTATATTGTACCTACTTACTAAAATACATCATTATATGAATCTCATGTAAAATTTGCTCTGTGTATTTTTATGGATGATTTGTTTATATTATTTATATAGTTATTTAGGTTATAGATATCCTTTTTTTGTTGACGCGGGGGAACGCATTAACCATACCCCATAGCACTGTACCAAATTTGGTAGGGTTGTCCCGCACCACAGGACAACTCCACCAAATTTGGGACAGTGCAGTGGGGTGAGGTTCCCATCTTCGCCCCTTGTCCCGTGCGCAAAACTCTGCTCTTTTCTCTTTCTCTTCTTATAAGAGGGGTACAAAGAACACCCGCGTCCTCGTTTCAATTGGATTCGCCCCAGGTGTCTGGGTTCACCCCAGGCTACTGAGCCCCGCCGCCACGACAAGGCTTGAACCGTGGTGGGGAGGTTATAAATATCCTGGGATTACCAACGCTAACCAGTAGTTTAGCGCTTCGGTGCTCTGACCTGGACTTCCGTTCCAATGGTCCAGTCCATGGCCTAGGTCTGGTTTCCTTTCTGAGTTGCAGAGGTCAGATGGCAGTCCCTCTCTGTAAAACTGTCGCCCTTGTTAAATAACCTATATTAGTTAACTGGCCATGATATCACCTGAAGTAGTAACGTGATAGGGTTAGGCCGAAGATTTATTATTATTATTGTTAGTAGCCAACCGTGTCGCATATTGGGCAAAGGCATCTCTACTCTCTTTACACTCCTCCTTGTTTAGAGCTGGTCTGGCCCAATCCTTTCCAAAGAAGTGCAGCCCATTTCACCATCGCCTACGGGGACTGCCACGTGGTCACCGGGCATCCTGAGCGGTCTAAAGATATGTATGGCCCAGAAATCCTGACGTACGGCAGGCGTGGCCAGTCCAGCTCCCTTCGACATTCGCTATCCCGATTATCCCGTTCTGGAATGTATTTCGGTATTACTCACCCGGTGTATCAATTATATGTATAAATATAGATAAATGTTCTCAGGGTTGCTGCTGAGCATGGCATCATTGTAGTTGGCCCCGATACGTCACCAAGAGGAGTGAAACTCCCGGGCGATGATGAATCATGGGATTTCGGCGTTGCTGCAGGCTTTTACTTGGATGCAACCAAAGAACCATGGGCGAAGAACTACAGGATGGGCAGCTACGTGAACAAGGAACTGTACGAATTGATTCTGAATGCATTTGAAAATGTCGTCGACCCCGATAGAGTTGGCATCATGGGCCACAGGTAAGGAAAACAGATAGAAGCGTCAACAAGTAATCATGAAAATAAATTTGATGAACGGCTGGCTGAGTTGGTAACGTGTCGCCGGTTTAATCCCGCCTGGATGTTTAATGTTTATGTGTGTTTTATGTGTTTCTATACAAAAAAAAAATAATATTTAAAATTTCTTAAATTTATAATAATACTGATGTAATTACTATAATCCTTTCTGGCAATGGACATTTGGATAAAAACGAAATTACACTACTTTATTTACAGTTATATTTTAAAGGTATCCCGGTAGCGAAAGTTAGTATTGTACAACTTTTGTTAGTCTTACACGTAAAGACTGCTAAACGGATTTGGACGGAATTAGGGAAAAAAGTCGCACGAATCGCGATAGCTTACTTTTTTAAAGCGATACTGATAAGAGTACTTAAAATATTTATGGTTCACTCAATAAATTTTATGCAAGTGAAACTACGGGGCACGGGTAATTCTGTTTATAGTTGTTATAATCCGTTACCTGTGGAAATGAGGACAAACTTTCATTCAATGTCCTTCATATTATCACGTTATAACAACCTGTCCCGGTGATAAAATTGTACACTAAACCACGACTCGAGAAGATCGAGCACACACAAACAGACAGCTTTTGGGGACTTTGTTTTACATATGAGATTAACTACAGATTTACTCTTGTGACACTTGAATATACACAAATGAACTCTATATACTATTCCCACAATTATTTCATTTAAATTTACATTTACGACCGGTTTAGACTTGTCGTCATTAGGTAAAACAATATTTTTATAAGGATTTGTTTACCTCATAATGATAAGTCGGAACCGGGCTTAAATAAATACGTAAATATAAATTAAGTAATCGTGGAAATGGTATATAAAGTTTTATTTATTTAATCAAGTGTTAATATGAATTTCCATCAAGAAGTTAGAATACACTCAATCAATTATTTTGTGACGAAGGTAACATTTTTGATTCGTCAAATTTTTCTTCATTGTTCATTCATTCAGCATGGGAGGTCATGGTGCTCTTATATCGACGCTGAGGAATCCCGGCTTATACAAATCTGTGAGCGCGTTTGCGCCCATCTGCAACCCGTCCTCGTGCCCTTGGGGAGTTAAAGCGTTTACAGGATACCTCGGAGACGACAAAAGCCAGTGGGCCGAGTGGGACGCGACCGAACTAGTCAAGGCATACGATGGACCTCCACTCACTTTATTCATTGATCAGGTAAGGATTTGAACAGAATCTTTATATTCTCACCAACATCAACGACGTCCACTGCTGAACAGCCTCCATGCCACTTTCATACTATGTGTCTTTATAATTCGTGAGAGACGACCCAATGCAGGTATTGCAAAGTCACATATTATCCCAGGAGACAACGATGGAGAGGTTATTTTTGCTAGGAAACCACCACTCTGATTAACAATACCTATGAAACTTGAATCGTCATCAGAATCAAGAAGTAACGTCGACGCCGTTGCATACCTTGCCATTACAGTGCGAGTGACACGACGCGACTGCAAAAACCAGGCTATGGGCTGGACAGCTCAACGTGCCCTCAGAGGCACGGGGGTATAACACGCTCAACATCCCGACTTCGGGACTGTTATTAGACATAGAAAAATACTAATAAAATCTTTTGTTCCGAGCCGGGATTTTACGGTCAGTATCTTAACATGCTCACCACTTGATCATGACACAGCTGGGCCAGAACAGTACATATTGGGGAAATGATTTTGCCTGCGTCTTGAGATAGTATTATATGGCTGCGGTTTTAGTTGATGCTAACAAATTTGATTTTGTTATAGGGTGGCGCTGATAAATTTTACATCGAGAAGCAACTGTTACCCGAGAATCTGGTGGAGGCTTGTCGCTCTGTTGGACTGCCTGTCATTTTAAACATACGCGACGGATATGACCACTCATACTACTACATCTCAACATACATCAAAGAACACTTCGATTTTCATGCGAAAATACTCAAAGCATAAAGCTTAGAAAAAATGCTTTTGATGTACATCCATTGATGCCTTTGAATGGCCTTTTAACTTATTTGAGTCAATTGTAACATAATTTTGGCCTTTTTTTCATTGATGCCTTGAAAAGGCCTTGTAACTTATTTCATTCAATTGTTTTGTACCAGTACAACCTCAAATGCATTTATAGAAGTATTTTTATACAGAGTAAAAGATTGTTTTTATTCAACGTTTTTTATTAAAGAATAAAATGCTTGAACAGTTTTAAATTTGTTAAAAAGCAATCTCAATGCCACACAAAATGAACTAGCCGCCTTAACAATATTTGTCATTATTTAGAATCTTTCCTCATGTGATGATAATACTGTAGGAACTTGTCTCTGTTGCCCCACACGTGCGCGCCGCCCCAGTAACACCATGCGCTAGAAGAGAAATACATAAAGTAAACTAAAAAGAAATATATAGTGACCCCTTAATTAACGTCTAAATTCATAAGAGCTAATTGAGTATTAGGTAGTCAAAAAGCTTATTACGCGTGGCTATTCCACTTTTTTAAAGCACATATTTACGACGAAATAATTATGGACATCGATGATATAAACGTATAGTTATAACGAGAAATTAATGAGCCATGATATTAATTATTAGTGGGAAAGCTTTTTTTAAATGCCGCAGACTACTATTAAAGTGTAGCTTATTCTGGTGGTAGTCACCACATAAGGACCTACTTCTTATCAATTACTTCCAAACAGAACATGTAAAACGGGAACCGTTTTATGCTTACATTCCAAACAATGCTCCTCCGAGATGAGCCGCGTGGTCAAACAACTTCCAGCCCAATGCCACTCCAACCAAGTCCAGGCCCATGATGAATTTGATAGCCTGAAACGAATACAACGTTTTTTTTATAGTCCAGACGGACAAATGAGCAACCGGAGGCATTTGACGACTACTGGTGTCCATAGACAGGCAGGACCGACAGCTTGACGTGCTCTCGGAGTGAGTCACCAACTTCCTGACTCCAAAATGTTATCAGAAATTGAAAAAGTCTAACAACAAGGTACTTTTGGTCTGACTCGGGAATCGAACCTGAGACCTCACATCTAGGGATGAACATGCTTACCACTAGGCAGTCACATATTACACGAGGAGGAAGTAAATCCATTAGCGATACTGTTTTCGTCTTTTAGTAAGTGGTAGTGACATTACCGCATTACAGTAGGACACCACAATCTGGTAATTTTTCATGCTGGAGGTGAGTTTCTGATAAGGCAAGGAAGTCAACTTTCGTCCATGTTAGTTGGAGGCACTAATAGGTTTCGAATGCTCGTTTGCACCCTTATACAATAAAAAATATATTAGAAGACAAAAGTGTTTGCAAGTCCCATGAACTAATAAGGCAAATGTAATAGAATCGCCAGCAGTAGGGACCTGCCCCGTGAAGAGAAAATCCATATGATGTGCCACGTTCTGGTGAATCAGGGGCGAGGGGTAGCGGAGGCAAGGCCTAAGGACCGTAACGATTTAATATCGTATACTTTTATTTATGTCTCACTTGTTTTCAAATACAACATGTACTTACTGTGCCCGCTGCAAAAGTGTACATCGGCAAGAATATGATGCTCAACTTGGTGTCAGGGTAAGTCATACACACATAGGACAATACTGACATGATTGCACCTGACTGGAATAAAGATAGTGATTATTAACACTAACATAAATAAACCATAAGAAAACGATCAAAAAGTCGAATGCCATCTATATCTAATATATCCAGAAAAGTAAGAATGACAGATAAACTAAATTTGAAGTATAAGATGAATGTATATTCGTCCTATGGATCAGAAAACTATTTCATTCATCAAGTGAAAAGAAAAGAGATAGAGAGAGGCTTGATCAATGAACCCCCTAAATGTAGTACAAAGTTTAACCAACTAACTGTTTGCCTGCAACTTTATCAGCATAGAATAGTTGTTACTTATCTAATTTCCATACAAATTTTCGTTCCCCTCTCAAGAGATTAAATTTTGAAAAAAAAAATTGTGTTCAATTGGGGTACATGCATGTGTAATTTGATATAAATTGCATCACATCACATCACAGTACATATATATGTGTAATTTGATATAAATTCCATCAAAATCAGTCCAGTGATTTCGCCAGGAATGCTTAATTGACAGAAAGACATTGGTTAGGAGATATTGGATATGGATTATTAAATTGAAACATTAAAATGTTAACGGCTTTCAAATGAAATCTTTGAGTAAAGTTGTGTAAATTTTTTCGTAGTCCTCTTTTTAACAAATCGATAAATTCCACATGCATTTGTACTTTGGTGGGTGTTTGTAAATCTTTATTTCATGTAGGAACTCACTGCGCCAAGACTGAGACCGGGCTGATTCAGTGCAACTTTGTATAGGAAGCTTGTGAAACTGCTGATGACTCCGCCGCTAAGGTACATTGCTACAAATTGTTCTTTGCCCAAGGATGCTACTGCAGCTGTAAACAGGAACATTTTCTAATTCATAGTGGAACTTATCAAGACAGGCAACAGGCAGACACATTCATGAAATAAAACTTAATATATAACTATTAAATTCATTCATTGTTAAGTCATAATCACTGGTACAGATCAAATAGAATTTAATAAATAAGACATATATTTATATTAAATTTTTGAAAATAATTTACAGACCTGGCATAAAAGTGTATAAAACATACATATTGGCAGCCAAATGCAGTGTTGAATAATGGCTAAAAGTTGAAAGCACCATTGGCAAGCATTGCGCCCCTGAAAATGATAATATAATTATATTCATTATAACTTAACAAATTTGTACACAAGAGTTTCTTTCTTCTGATGCTCTTATATATATAGGATCGAAACTTTGTGTGCTTTCTGAAGTGTGACATGAATATATAGACAAATGTATATACAGACTGTATGTCTTCTGTCGGTTAGTCTTGCCAGATCCTCTTGTATCTAGTTAATTTGTTATTGATTCTACATGCTACCCCATAAGTGCCTACATTAATATATTATTTATACATTTACATATAGAAATTTATAATAAATAGCAGGTGAAAAATATTCTTAACAAGATACTAAAAAATGATAAATAACTGTTACCTCATAAATATTTTATTCACTAATTAACTTACTTCCTGATGGATTTGAACAGAAGTATTTTAACATGACTGGTTGGAAGGACCTCACACGCCATGCTCCAAAAACAGCTACATTGACAGCTAAGATAGAGTAAAAAACTTTTTCACTTTCTCTGAGAGAACTCCACCATTTTTTTACAGGACCTGGCTCTGTTTTCTGCCAATAAAAATAACAAGGAACTCAGGTCAATAAAAATAATATTTTATAATTACTTCTGTGGGCTTATCACACTTACAAATAATAGTAGTAGTTACAAATAACAGTTGAGGGACTATTTTTTTTGCCGCCCTATCCGCCAAGTTACTCACCAAATATGCCAAAGGACTCACAGGTGGACGACACAGGGCATCCAACAACTTAATATTTTTATGCAAATTTAAGAAATTTTATACACTTATTTAAGAATTTTGAAACCAGAGTTATTTATTACATATGATAAGTCCAAGATGTGGGTGTTATTTTAACCCACAATGCTGAAGTAACATACATCACTGCATAGGTACTCACTTCACTACCATCTCAGGCGATCAGATCACATCTTCATCTTTTACCTCAAGTACTTAATTATGTACCTATTTCTTATTAATTAGATCTATCACTATATAATTATCATGGCAAATAATGTACTTACAAATTGTGATGAGATTTTTTTTTGCTGAGCATTTAACCAGTTGGCAGGTCTTTTCATAAAAGAAGTAGCGTGTAAACGGATATTTTCATATTCCCAAATAACACAACCAGCCAGGCTAGCTGATGTAACCTTAAAGCAATAATTTTGTTCAACGAGTAACTAATTTGGAATATTCCATACACTTCTGTTTTACTTCAATAGAGCTTTTATGTTTCTTACCCCTATAGCAAACAAGAATGGCCTTAATAGAGTCTTGGAATTTAAAGGACCTGAATCAACATGAGCTGCAAAATCTAGTGGATTTGGATCTAATTTAGGTCTTCTCGAACTTCTTCGCGAGAATGTATTACGATATTGAAGTCTTGCATATTGTAAATATGGAGTGCGTTGTAGCAGTACCGGTTTACTAGAATTGGCAAAACATATTATATTATTAGAAGTTAAAGAATCATAATAATAGCATCACAAACACTAGAGAAGGTTTAAAATGCTACGGACTTTCAGAGAAAAAGATGAAAGTATGCTGAAGGTGATGAAATAAATAAAACTATATGTAAATAAACTTACCAGGTAATCGTCAACTCCGCTGCGGACCACACATTTCTAAAAAACATAATAACAAATTTAGGTTGATGATATTATTTACATTATTACGTAACAATAATAAATTATTGCTAATATATAGCCAAATTTTTCTTTATTTTTGAGAATTAAAATGTTTCAAAAAATTAAAAAAGTGGTATCACTTGTCAATGTCAATTTCAAATTTCAATGTCATAATTTAAAACAAGGTTGGACATGGACATTTCTAGTGTCAAATAAAGTAATTTTAATCTTTATTTTATGAAAATGATTAGCCATGAAACTAGTCTTGTTAAACCGCGTCTTAACCATTTCAAAGTGGGCTCAATAAATAAAAATAAGAATTATTAATCTGATTTCCATATAAAAAGTGTAACACGTACGTTTTACATTTTTTAATTTGCAAATGACTCGAAAACAGCCTAAAATTTTATGTTAAGGGAATAGTTTCCAATAAGATATTATATATATGATTAAATAACGTGTTATCTTGTGTCATGCGACAGAGGGGTACCTCCCCAGTCGCACCGGCTCAATCAATGGCTTTAATGCACTACCTCTTACAAAAGAAGTGCAGCCGCCCGTATGTGTGCTTGACAACGTTTATAACGTAGTGCATGGTGTATAGCACAGAACCTACCTCATAAGTGTAACTGTCAGAAACGAAAATATTCTTTCAAATGCGACATATAGTTCCAGACAATAGAGAATTCAAACATAAACAAAAAGCTCTTTGGCTTTATCATATTGCTAGGTATAGATTGTAAAAATCAAACCTAATTTCCCGGTTTCGTCCAGGGACAACATTCTCAAAGTCGGCACTCATTCCTGCCACTAATCTCCTATCGATATTATCTACTGACACGTAACACCCATTGGAATATTATTACTATGTCGTTGTAATTACTACTCACAAGTGACACCATATTTTTTATAAAGTAGGCTTGTCTCTATCAACTCATGCTTGGCAGATCATCTGCAAATGTTGATATTAATGTTCGTCGATAGTCACCAAAAGGTTCTGACGCTCATTTTTCCAACTGTGATATTAAAAACATATGACTACGTATTTAAACTTAATGTAATATTATAACGCTAAGGGTGCTAACTTTCGAACGCACTAATGTCAGGTAGTACTAGTACAATTTAAAAAATATCGGTGTTAGAAAGTCCAGTCAGCTAGGAACAAGCTATGTTATGAGAAATAAGACTTACGCACGTGAAATCGCAGTGCGCTGCTAATAATATCCACAATCACTCAGTAAGAGGTAGTATAATGTTACATTGCTGCGGAATCGGGCCGGCAGGACCGGAGAGGTACCCCTCGCTTACACGATACCGGCGTAAAGTGACATCTGTTCGTTTTGTGAGTAGCCGTTGACCCATTGTGACGGAGTTCGAAAGGAGGACAACACAGTGGCATAGTAATAATGCTGATGTTCATCGGCGTCGGTAGTGGTAATAAGCCTCCTATTTATCGTTTCCCCACTATACTATTAAAAAAGAACTTTATCTTATTTTTGTTGGTCGTTGAATTTTGTAGCTAAATGTAAAAAGAAATGTCTTATTATAGAAGGGGAAAAATTATAGCAGAAGTTAAATGAAACGCCGAAGCTAAAGCAACGTAAATTACCATTAATTACATTTCAGCTGAACCAGTTCGAACCCAAGCCGACGAGAGGACTCATTCTGCTAAAATGCAGCAAGATGTTAGTCTTGAAAAACATTAAATAACACTAAAAATAAAAGTACACTTTTAAGACAACCTTTAATATGAATACACCTAAAGGTCAATCAAATAGGTCGACACGTTTTCATGTAAATTATCCTTCAGACATGCGCCAATTGATTTTTATGTATAAGACAGACATATAAATTTCAAAACCGAGGTGAAGTTTCATTACTAATTATGATTAAAATACTGATAGTTTGTTCTAGTCTAAGGAGCTATCAACAAATATCAGTAAATGAACATGATGGTGTCGTGTAAGATGTGATAGAACTTAACGTACTGAAGGTCAAAATCGTATAAGTAATAAAAATGTGAAGAGTCTTTAAGTAGCAAGTAGATTACGTATGGCCTGTTTACAAGGGGCCTTTACAAATAGTCGTGCCTACAGATCATAATAATAAACCAGGCGGGGAGTTTGGCAGGGGTAGCCCCACGCGCATGCTCTATTCAGAACTGGCATAATACGACCCTTGGAAACTTCAGTACACAGCTGAGAGAACCGAGGAAGCTAGCTTCTACGCATCATATTAAATTAAAGTCCCAGGACCCTAAAAACTAAATAAATATTAAAAAGTAAGTAGCTACAGATTCAGCTGCGTACAATAAATTTAGTATTTAACAAAAGTGTCGTGTATATTTATGTCTTATAATTAGTTTAAAAATAATATTCTGGGTGAATAACGGCAAAGAGTGTGAAGTGATAGATTAATTATACACACTTACTCCAAATTCTTAACGAACGTTGTCCTAAAATTACTACCATGAATTATGTGGGCCATAGCAAATATGTTTGCAATAAAGATTGGGATTGTTTGAAACAACGTGAAGAAAATCAATAATACAGTTGACCATGTGGTTTCCTGATTTGTGTAACTGGTACAAAATTGTTATCTCCGTATCACTAGATTCGCTTTTTTAATACTATAAATGAATAAATCTACAATACCTACATCAAAGTATTTCATTAATATTAGATCCTTCATAAAATTATAGTAAAAGCAATTACCTTGTGGATAAAGCTAATTTACTACTTTGAAAAGAAAATTGACTTACACCAAACTTTGTGCATCTATATAATTCTACTTTTGTGAATGCCAATAAAAGTTGTTATAAGTGGACATTTTCTTCACTACATGAATACAGAGGAAGTTTATTGTTCTTTTTTCTTTTCAGAAATGAAGCCAAATATAAAAATGCTCTTCATCCTCGAATCACCATTTAAAATTTTTCAATTGTGACGCACAATTTTGTAAATCGTTGAAAATATTTTGATAATTATTATTAATTAATTTATAGTAGTGTTACCGTTTCTAAATATTAGCAAATATTCTGTAGAAATAAGCACACATTAAATATTTTTATATGAAAGTGATAATTAATTGTGAATTGTTAAATAAAATCTTAACCGTTGGTATCTGAATCTCATAGGAACATAAATAAGCATAGCTTATTGTTAAAGCTTTAGGCGTACTGTAGGTGCTAGTAATATTTCTAATAAAATCAATCAGATGAGCATTTCCTGCAGTTAATTAACTATGGAGCCGTATTCAGACGATTTACTTTGGTTAGTTATTTGTGGGTTTGTGGTGGCGTTTATTTTGGCATTTGGCATTGGCGCCAACGACGTAGCTAATTCATTTGGGACCAGCGTGGGCTCAAAAGTTTTGACCCTTACACAAGCATGTATCCTCGCAACTATTTTTGAAATTGCAGGAGCTGTTTTAATAGGTATGTCCTTCATTTGTTAACGTTTGAATAATATTACTTCTCAAATGTATTACTCACAGGTTATTATAGATTGATAGTATGGTAAAGCTACCGGCTTGACTACGCAACAATCGCCCATTTATCACCGCCTGTTCTTTTGTCAACTAAAACAATTGCGGTTTGTTAGTAGCTGGTGGATCATTGGGGAAGGGGAGTTGAAAAGTAGGGCAACGTCTCCTTGATGATGTTCACGGGCGTCGGTAGTCGTGTAAAGGCTCCGATTGCTCGTTTGTCCCCCTGTACTATAAAAAAAACATAAAAAACCAATAGTCTAAAATGTGTTTATTCTATCAATATTTAGAAAACTGAGGAATTTGGGGACTACCGATGAAAATTAACATCCATAATTTGCGCTCCTTATCCCGTCCCCTCGACGGGCAGTGGCTATTCATAAATCACCAGTGTGAGCGGGATATACCTCCCGGGTCATGCCGGCCCAATTCGGCGGCAAAGCATTTTTTTACGTTTTTCAATTTAATGTTCAACATTCAGAGATGGCTTTTTATACAACATCTAATATTCCGTAGGATATAAGGTCTCCGATACGATGAGGAAAGGAATTTTGGATGTCTCCCTCTACGCTGACGGGGGTGAGCGGCTGTTGGCTGCGGGATGTCTGGCCGCGCTAATCGCTGGTGCGGCGTGGTTGATACTGGCCACCGCGTTACGACTGCCCGTCTCGGGAACTCATTCCGTCGTGGGCGCTACTGTTGGATTCACTCTGACGGCAAAAGGACCGATTGGTGTTCGATGGTCAACTCTTGGCGCTATTGGTAAGTATCCATATCGTCATATAATTATCGCTGATTAATATAAATTATCACCAAGTATAATTAATTATCACCAAGTATAATCTTTGTCCTAGCCTTAACGCTTGCGTATATAAGGTGATTTTTAAACATACTAATGTATAAACCCGGGTCCATTTATAGATTAGGTAGAATTTTAATACATAAATCCAGATTTCCCCGCTATGTTTTCCTTCACCGTAACGGCACTCAGAAAATGAACAGAAGAAAAACTTATTGACATGGCGAGCGGGGCTGAATGGCCAACCCATTCATTTCATGGCTTCTAACCTGAAATTCCGGCAGGGAGTCCGGAGGAGTTCGTACACTACTAGACCAACGAGGCTCTTAACTTTTATCCTTTTATTGACTAATGGACTATGAAAGGCTCCGATTGCGCGTTTGCTTGGTAAACAATATTCCTTATAATCATCGGGTATTTGTTCGAGTAGCCATGATCAATAAGTTGACATTTCATGCAATTAGTTGGCGAGCTCACGCAGTACAGATTCATTTGTGGGTCAGCGGAGAAGCTTTTACAAAGTTTAAAAAATGAGGTTGACGATATTTATCTCTAGAATTCAAAGAATAAAAATTATGGTTTGGTTCGGTGTATTTTTTCTAGATATCGGTTCGGTGTACTTTTTCTAGATATAAGGTCGTGAACCACTTTTAGATTAGCGTTTTTCAGAAGTCGAGAAGAGTTGGTTCCCATTATTTATCAAGAAGGGTTTTGACAAGAGTTCTAACGTGTCCAGAGTCTGGTCTGTAGCAGCATAGCTTTTATCTTACCATTTAGCAGTTGGGATTATTTTTTATTTTATTTAAATATCTATAATTTTAATAGTCTGTCAGATTAAAACTACAAGTTATCAAAAATTTCGAATCGTCATTAAAAACTCTACAATTTGATACTCCACTTGATGTGTTCGGTGCATCGACGTTATAACCCATAGACGCCTAATGCTGGGCGAAAACTATCTAGCAAGGCATCGGTCAAATTGCGCTTATATGTGGTGCCGAGCTCGAAATTATATTTAGTGTTGTCCAGTTTTGTGACCTGGAAACATTATCTATCTAATATCAAAGAAGATGGCAATGCGTTTCATAGGTAAGCTAATCTGAAGTGTATAAATTTCTGAAAATAATTTATTTAGAGCTCAACATAGGAAACAATGATAGCCTTTTATCGTTCCTTCCCTTTCTTTCAAATGTAATTAATTATCGCTATACTTGTCATTGACAATTATATATTGACAAGTATATTGATTGATTCGATCGATAAACAGAAAAACTAAAGAATCATATATATAAATGTATTTTATATGGAAAAAGTTATGCTTCAATAAATTATTGTATTACGGGTTAGTGACCTCACTCACATGCAATATAATTGAATTATTGTTACTTACATTAAAATTAAAAATACTTGATTTATTTTTTGAACAATTTATGTACACGCAACACTTATTAAATAAAAGGGCGAAATGTTAATTACAAGGTACAGCTTATTCAACCCAGGAATCTCCTCCGGCAGACCAGTTATTGGAAAAGTTAAAAACTATGACCATAGTATAGCCTAGACAATGTATAAGATTTGTTTTCTTAATGATCCGTAGCTAAAAAAATAATACATGTTATGTAATGAACATTCATGATCATGATTCATGATACTTTGTTATATAGGGTATAAATAATCACTAAAAAATAAAAATACTTTACATAAATATGATAAAAATAAAAACATTATTAATTAATGGTCATTGTCAAAATGCTCTTTTACTCGTTATTTAAATATTTGTTGATATCATGAACCTGAGGTGGCACGGAGTTCCAGATTTAAGTGAAGGAGTAGGAAAAGAAATCGGTTTTGTGGTGTAGTATAGAAGACTACGTCTCTGAGACCTGCAGTCTCGTCTAAATGGGCAAGCGAAAAGCGAAAACGTGAATAGGAGGGAGAATAGGAATTAAAAAGAATATTGAAGAGAAAACGGAAAATTCCATAATTTCTCCGTTGTTGTATTGGCACACCCTGCGAGCCTGAGACACATGATCAAGTTCTTTCAATTTATCCCTGATTCACTTTAATTTTCATTTATAGCACACGACATATGTTATGTGTGTAATCCATGATTGGTTGAATTATGACCTGATCAAGTGAGATTTTAGTTGACAAAGGCAAGTATATTGAAGACGTTTCAAAGAGTAATTTGGGAAGTGAACCTTACGATTGATGTCATTAATGTAGGCATTGCAGCAGAGATTTGAGTCAAAGAATACATCCAAGTTCTTTGCGGCATCAGTTTAATATAAAGCTAGTAAACTCTCATCACACATCATACAATATACTATCGACACGCATTACCTACATTTCCTATCACTAGTCACGAGAAGCTGGCTGGTCAAATTGTATTTTTTACGTCTTAACTTCCCCGCGTACCTCAGTGAGTAGTCTGAATCGTTTGTACGTAGAAATTCTAGTCTGTTCAAGGCTATAACGAATATAAATCAATAATATAATAAGGCATCAATAATATAATAAGGCATATAAATCAATAATATAATATAATAAGGCATTAAAATAAGGCAAAAAATATAAATCAATAATATAATAAGGCATTCTGTTTTTTTTAAATATTTTTATAGGGACCTCACATCATAAAGGCACTTGCGTAATCAAGTCGAAACTGTTGTCACCTCATACGTGAAAAGTAGTCGCGCACATACACACATACAAACTCAAACCATTACTCTCCTTCTGACGCTGTAAGGTAAAAAGGAGAGTTCGCAATGTACTGCTGGTTGGCGGCGCTTGACCTGCCTTAACAGTTCGACTGACTAGCGAAGACTTTTGTGTTTTCAGGTTTAGGGAGACGATAGGGGGACAGATCCTCCTCTTTTCCCGCAGATGGGTAGAGATGTACCGGGTTGATTGTGGACATACCCTATAGGAACTATTTTTGGGAACGAAAAGGGGGAAGCGGTCCCCCTTCCCACACTAGTGGGACGGCGCACGCACGCTACCGTTTAAGTTGCGGTGTCGTGGATAAGGATAATCGGCCTCGTCACCCCTTCCCCCCTCTGACGAGAAGGGTTGATTTGTTCTACAAATCAGCAAAAAGCCGTGTACTCGATACTATAACTGCGTCACTATGTGTAAGGTTTCATCGCTCGACCAGTACGAGCGGTGTATATGGCATTGGTTCTAGCGAGAAAAATGCATTTACGCACCATCCAGCCGACCCAAGGAGGCCTGAAGTGTGTGTCGTGCTCAGGTCGTGAAGCGATAGCTACTACCGACTAAAAACTGCTATCCGTAAGTTGTGTCATGGTGTGTGTTTTGCTTGTGATCAAGAGCGGACTTAGCAACTGCTATGGCTATCGGCGTCATCGGCGTCTTGTAGTACGTGCTACAGCCGACGGTGCCGGGAATCGGTTATTAACGTCGGGTCGTATTCCGACGTTTGAACGATTAATTTGTTTTTGTGATTAAGAGCACGGTCAAAGAACTTTTGAGACAGCTCTTTGGAGTGTCCTTTTATCGATGTTAAGTGTAAGTCGCAATGTAGGTCAATGTTTGGGATCGTTGTCATGTAGGTCTAGTGTCCATGCGTAAGAATGTACTTTGCATTCTCGGCAAACGTGCTACTTGGATCGGGGCTATGTGCGCGGATGCTGCACAGTGTACAAGGTGAGCTTGTCTGTTCGCCATTTTGCTCTTTTTGTTTATGAGAGGACATAGGTTGAAAAGGACATGCCGTGCCTTTTTCAGAACGTTGTCTATGTGATCCTTGAAGCTCATCGACCTATCGAGCGTGACGCCTAGATATTTTACCGTCTCTGTTCTAGGTGTCTCGCTCCGTAGAACAGGATGCGTGCGCCACGCCATACGCATCCGTTGCCTATTTATTAATTTGTCATGATTTGTAAGTCATAAACACACACACACACACACACACACAGAGAGAGAGAGAGAGAGAGAGAGCGAGAGTAGGAGAGAGCGAGCGATATATATATATATATATGAAACAACTGAAAAGTTTCACTGCTTTAGTTCTCATTGATAAAACACTGAAGCATTAAGAAAACAAATCTTACACGAGTATATGCTAATTTCAAATGCGAAAGAAAGAGAATAGAGACTCATACCTAGATAAGTTTTTACATAGGAGTTTCGATATTGGCACGTCTCGAAAAGCAAAATAATACTGATTAAGTACAAGTATCTACGTTTTTAGGGTTTTGTTAACCGAGCCTCGCAGTTTGCAGTTTTATAAAACTACAGACTAAAAACTATTATGCACGACACGTCAGCGTGTAGGTAATTTATAATAATATTGGCACAAATTTATGACGTCATGATTTTAGTGTAAGCTTTCAGGTTTATTTTTGAACAAAAAGGAATAAGCTCCTTTTTGTACTCTGGCCTTCAACAATTTACAATCATCATCATCATCAGCCGGGCTGCGTCATCTACTGGGCACAGGCCTCCACCACAGAGCGCCACAGGTCACGGTCATGAGCCACTTGCATCGAGCGACCCCCGCTACCTTAGCCAAGTCGTTAGTCCACAGGGTAGGAGGCCGTCCAACACTCCGTCTTTCGACGTGGGGCTGCCATTTGAGCAGCTTCTTCCCCAACGTTTATCGGTTCTGCGAGCAATGTGGCCTGACCATTGCTACTTCAGCTTCACTAAATGCAATTTTCAAAATTCACCCTATTGGTGGTGATGACGTCACAGACATAGACAGACCTAATTACTGTCGCCTTTATAATGTTAGTATGGATATAAAATTAAAATAGAATACTTGAACATTTAAGCAATGTCGCCCGCTTTACATTGGAGAGAAATCGTGGGTTATGGCCTGAGTAAGGATCCGGAACTCCATAGTGGCTGAACCCTAGCTCACTAAGAGCTTACACTCACAAGCCTCAGCCGCCTTGAGGGGATGAGGTGACCCCAGGATCTGTTGGCAATAGACTCCGCTTTAATTGGGGAACTGATTATAACGAAATAGCCGTGTGTTGCTCAAGGCGGTATTTTTAGCATTCCCTCGGACTCTCTGCGATAATATCGAAGGGTCACAAGTGGTGGCCGCTGTCACAGGAGACACAGGGAGTAGCAGCGGTGGGAAAGTGTGGCGGGCCAAGCCTCACTCATAGGATCAACTCGGTGACAAGCCGGATTCGTAGTACGGGACATCCTTGATCCTTTGACGATCCACGCCAGTGTTGGGAGTTCGAAGCGTGCGATAGAACGGGCGCCCAACCCGTCCCTGCTCCGGATGGTATAAAGAGCCTAAGCTAACAAATTCTCAATTACATATTAAGTGTGTACTATTTTAACTCGCTTTACCAAAATGTCGCAACGTTCACAAGACATTGCAAGTTTTATTCCAAAGTGGCCGAGATATCACATGATACGAAAATACGACGAACTCGTATGAGACGCCGACATGGCGCCACAAACCGAATTCATAATTCAACACATCACATTTAGTTAGCTCAGGCATTTTAAGGTTACGTACCACAAAAGGAAAAACGATACTCATATACGATCACTTCTTTGTCCGTCGGTCTGTACGTCTATCACGATCTTTTTCTCGGCAACGCGTGGACGTTACGTCAAACACTAAGGAATGCAACGTCTAAAAAATCATGCTGTAAGTCAATGCAATGAAATGATACAGCCATTTATCGAAAACTAAAACCTATATACTTGCAGTTGACCTACTCATAAAATTATTAAGAACATTCTAGGCATAAATCCAGAAATGGCTAAATTATAAATATATCACTGAAAACACCTATTACAGGCGCGTGTGTAGTTAATTTCCTAGATGATGTAATGGAGCCCCCGTTATGCGAGCACGACTCGCACTTGGCCTGCGTTTTTATTGCGCAGCGCGCAAACGAACAATTGGATAATCTAATGTTAAGTAACTACCAGTTTCTATAGCTTACTATCACTTACCACCTCTGATCAACCTCGATGTCTGGCCTGTGGTGACCAGTAGACGAAAACAGAATGTTTATGTTGATGATGAAATTGCAATGGACGCTGCAGATCCATTAGATATATGTGTTATTACGACAACAATTACCATTCGACACGATTCTGTTATCGTAATCACAAAACGCGAACACATTAGGTGGATGAACTTGAGATATGACGAGAATAATGAATCCATCCATGTAATTAAATTGTACACTATATTTGTACTGATATTATAGAGAAGAAACATTATTGTTTGTTTGTTTGTACTGAATAGGCTCGAAACCACTAAACCAATTTAACCAATATTTTACCATTAGAATCCAACATAAAATGTAATCCTTTTCATATTCATCGTATGAAAACTTCGATAATGCGACTAAAGCTGTGAAAATAATATCAAAATAAATCCTTTTTAGCAGCAGAATTTATTAATTATTGACAGCTAACTAGACGGACGTTGTTCTGTCATAAATTGAATTTGTTGTCATGGTAACAAATAATCCTTATGAGGCCGAAAACGAAATGTATATTTTTTTTAATTTTGTCTTCCATAACATATCAATGAACTTTGCCATATTTTGGGAAACATCTTCGCGAAGACGGAACCGAGTGTTTATTTTATTGTCAATATGAGGAGTTTGTGAGTTTGTTTGTTTGCCGGATTGTTGATCCATTCGGTATCCTCTGAACAAATTAAACTTAAAATTCCTCGAGAATCGCTCTATCCACTGGTTAAAACCGAATGAAAATCTGTTCAGTAGATTTGAACAAAATCGATCTACGATCGATTGTCGACAGACAGACGGTATTTGGGGACTTTCTTTTATAATATACTAGCGATCCGCCCCGTCTACCGAGAATAACAGGGACAATTATATACTAAGACCTTCCACGGGAATCGCTCTGTGGATTTGTGAAAGCCGCGTTTGATCTATATGTATACAGGAATTGTCTATATGCATAGACAGACAGCGGCCTTTGTTTTATAATATGTATAGATTTTGTGTGTTGAGCTTTCATGGTACCTATCGGCTATCATCACATAGTTTCGTAATTGCTCAACTGAATAAATCTCTTCAACGACGTTTTTTTTCGAACTTGAGCTTATGCTCACAGCCCATCGCCGTTAGTGACAGATATGCTGTCGCGTTTCGTGCGGTCCATGAGTAGCCATCCGGGCCGCCGCCCATTGGAGGGCAGGAACGAAATAAGGGCAACGCATCTGCATGACAATAATGCACATGTGACTGTATGTGTACTCGTATGTTGTAAAAAGATGCCGGGGGAGCGAGATTAGGTTCATCGGATAGCAATCATTCTGTTTGTGCATATTGTTGTTACTTAAAGCCTTTGAGTCAGATTTTTACTTAACTAGCTGCTATATACCTATGCTAGCCCGCGAGTGCGTCAACGTGGACTGCACACAGAAGCACGTGCAAACGTTGGTACCCCTGTAGCTGATGTCTCATTAACAATTCTGGTACATGAGCTGCAACATTGCCAAGTTTCAACAAAACCCGTCAGTAGTTTTGGCGTAATTGTTTAATAAAAATATATGTGTCGCAGTCGTATTGTACAAATCGCAGTATTACCATACGACTAGCTGTTTTAAAAAACAGAACCGTTTTGTTTTGTGGCGGGCCAACGTTTGGCCGAATTGTCATCGGGAGATGTTCTTCAATATGGCAGCTAACGTATAGCCTAATTGAATTTCCTGATTTTACGCGCTGATATAATATGTGAAATTAGGTCAAGTGTTTTGAAAGCAAATTAAAAAAAAGAACTAAAACGTCTCCAAGAGGCGGATAATGATTCACTTTAATTCAATAAGGCTTTTTAGAAATCTTTTTTATTATTGAATGACTTATAACGCCAAACTCTACCTGGCGCAATTTCTCTCAGCCGTATTCAATCTGGCCTATCGGTGGCCCGCCATAAAACAAAACAGTCTCGGTTTTGAAAATGGCTAGTCGTAATGAAATACAGCTATTTAGACAATCCAACTGCCACATACACATCCATCCAAACGCCCAAAAATTTATCATACAGATTACGATGAGCAGTTTGCGATGATGATTAAACTTACAGATGCCCTTCTAGATCAAAAGAACAGCAGGACTTTGAAGTGCCAATTTATAGGTAGGCCATATGATGTCCTGTTAGCAAAACTATTTTCCTTTTACACAAATAAACCAAATTCGATATTATAAGCTTAAGATTTTCATAAAATACATGTAATGCATAGATAAACATTCATTAGTTTTGTGGTGTGCGGGGCTCGCGGCACATTATATCGCTGAATGGGTATTTCGGTGGTTTTTGTGGGTACAAAAACCACCGCGAGTGCCGTCAGTGCCGCCTTTTGTGAGGTGTACCGAAACAACAAATCATCAGGACAACTCGACCGCTAGTCAGCGCCCTAAGGTACCGACTCCACCTCCACAGTTGGGGTTCTCCCGTAGTGCGGAACAACACCAACTTTGGGAGAATAAAATGGGGTGAGGTTCCCATCATCACCCCTTGCCCGTGCGCAAAAGCGCCTCCTCCTATTGCTCTTTGGTCCCCTTTTCTTATAAGAGGGGTACCGAGAGCGCTTCCTCCTGCTGAACTTTAGTGCCCTCATCCTAACATGTTGCCAGCCGTAACACGTTGTTTACCTTTTGTTTCAGTGCTCTCCTGGTTCATATCTCCGGTGCTGAGCGGCGCTGTGTCGGCGTTCATCTTCTGGCTGGTACGGAGATTCATCCTGCGCGCTGCACAACCGTTGACCGCGGGTTTGTCCGCGCTGCCGTTTTTCTACGGCGTCACCATAGCGATCAACGTGTTGAGCATTGTTCTCGATGGACCTAAGCGTATGTCGGATTTTATTTGTTATATTTTTAAGTAATAATAATAATTAATCAAGAAATTGACGACATTTCTGTACGTCAACTCATCGTGCAGTTCTATAGACACTCAACGAGCTATTATTTTTGTTATCGATTTCATTTCCGATTTTCTTTACCTAGTCGTAAACAAAATCGCCCACAACAAATAATGGAATCCCTAGTGAGTTTTACTTATTAATATTTATGCAGCATGTCTTTGAAGTTCTTTGGCGCTTTTGGGGAAAGTGATTAGAGTAAATTTGTACGATACACGCGCCCGCCGAGACATAACCGACACTCGTCACACGGAGTTAGCTATAGTCAACGTTTTAGCTTTTCAAAAAAAAATTACCATAATGCGTTCTAATAAAATGTATTTAAAGCAAAAGATATTTTTTTTCGAAAATTTCATCTTGTTGCTAGCATAACCTCTGACGCGTGGATATAACATATGTTTATATACACACACAGATTTTTCTTTATAGTGTTGGCGATGGACAAAATACCCATGTGGACGTCGTTGGTCGGCTCCATCGCTTTAGGAGTACTATCTGCAGTATGCGTCCGCCTTCTCCTCGTACCATATTTCCGTCGCAGTCTGGTCGCACCGCCCGTCAATTTTACGCTGGGTTTGTCCAATGGTAAGTACATATACATGCCTTTTAAAGTACCTGGGTACATCTTTAATGTTACCTTATAAAGTGACACACGAGCAGTTGGAACCACTTGATGCCCGTAAACGTTCGCACAATTGCTATGCAGATGCGGTGTTTCCCTCAGCTCCTTTCTATCTGGGTCACCGACTACTAAAAAAAGAGGTACCTTCCTGGTAGGTGATATCCGCTCAATTCGGTTGCAATACAGCATGGCGCTACCTCTCAGATTTAAAAGTCCTTTTATGTGTTGCTTCTTAACCGGTCTATGTAGTCTAATAGGGGTTTATGCTGCCTTGCAGCCGAATTGGGATTTGACTTCCGACTGCTCGTTGGTCCGCGTATAATATAAAAAAAAAGGAATTGGGTACACTTAAGCAAAATATTTATTGCATCCGGATTTGATTCAACTTAATATTGCTAAGCTTAGTTGGCTTCACATATAAAAATATCACACTGATTCATGTGCCGAGATTCTGTCAATACGATAATATTAGGTCCTTACATATGAAATTGGATGTACTGCCCACTTTAATCACGAATTTCTCATGTATTTCTGATTCGATGACCGTCATCTATTTGTGTTTTTTCTTCTGTTTTATTCTATTTGCGTCAGTCATTTTACAAAATGGAAAAAATAAAATATCGCATTATGTACGAGTTCCGCCGTGGCACTAGTGCTGCGGAAACGATTCGAATGGTGAATAATGTGAATGGTGGTTGTTTTGTAAAAGAATACACAGTTCGTTTCTGGTTCCAACGTTTTCGTTCTAGAAATTTCGACCTGCAGAACAAGCCCCGTGGACGCCCTGAGACCCAAGTTGATAATGAAGAGTTGAAGGCTATTGTGGAAGCGGATCTATCGCAAACCGCGTCCGAGTTAGTTGCAGGATGCGATGTTAGTGGTAAAACTGTTTTAATTCACTTGAAGTGAATTGGGAAGCTTAAAAAGCTTCAAATGTGGATACTTCACGAATTGACTAAAGCAAACTAGCTAACGCGCGTCCATTGCTGCGTTACATTACTAAACCGGCACAATAATAAAGGCATTTTAAACCGAATCATTATTTGTGATGGAAAATCGATACTTTACGAGAATCGGAAGCGCTCAGTGCAATGGTTAGATCCTGGCCAGCCAGTTAAATCCTGCCCTAAGCAAAAATTAACACCAAAAAATTACTAATAAGCGTTTGGCGGAGTAGTACCCGGTATTGTTCATTACAGTTTTCTCAAATCTGGCCAGACTATTACAGCTGATGTCTATTGTCAGAAATTACAAACCATGATGGAAAAGGCACCACACAACCCAGGTTGGTCAATCGCTCCACGCCACTGCTCCTTCACGACAACGATAAACCACACACTGCGCAATAGACGGCTACCAAATTATAAGAGCTTCAACTGGAAAGCCTAAGACGTCTTCCGTACACCCGGACCAACAGATTACAATTTTTTTTTTAAATTTGCACAACTTCTTGCAATTTTTCCTTGCCAGAAGTTGTCAATTCAACTCCGACGGGGCAATCCAAACCGCCTTCAAATATTTTATTGATTCCCGTCCGACTGTTTTTCTACTAAAGGGATCGACGAACTACCTATGAGACGGCAAAAGTGCATCGGAAACAATCGTTCATACTTTGATTAATTAAACATATTACGTTAAAAAATATTCGACTTTTTGTTCCTCCCATACAAAACAGCAATTTCACATGTAAGGTCCTAATATATATGTAGTTTCTGAGTATGAAGCAAGAATTTTTTTTCTTCTATTTATAAAACGATTACTTGGTGCAGTTTGAGTTCTGCTGGTCACGTTATTTGCAGACCTCACTGGAAGGTGAAACCCCTCTTCTCCTTTCACCTCCCCGCGCTCGACCTGCTCCCTCATAACGTTGACGCACTGTAACCAAGCGCCGACGTGACGTCATCGACGACCGGTCAATAGATACTGTAACTTAGATGTACTTCGAGTCGAACTTTGACCTAGATAGACCTACTAGAAGTACCAAGATGTTCGACGACTTCCAAAGGCGAATATAACTGTCAAGTGTCAACGTCAGATTGCTATTTGTGGAAGGCTTTATGCAAAGTGAAACCGTAAGACGATTCGTAAAGTTTACGTGCTAGGTGCGTAGGTACTACAGAAGGAGACATGTGTCCATATCTACACATTCTTATCAGGTTACGTCAGAAGAACTTTTACTGGCGTATGTATGTTAGTATGTACATGTACATTTGTCACTTCTTCATTGGGGCACAAGTAAATCTCTCTCACCTGTCTAAATTGTCCCTGAATGAGTTAAAACTGTGTGTATGCTAGTACAGTTCTCTCTTTGTTTTTACGGCTTAGCGAAACAAGCGAAACACTGCTGATCCTTTCAATATTTCAGAGACGACACCCACAAATACACCCACGCACACCAAAACCGTTCCACAACGTCCTACTTCGTTACTGTCAGATGATGGGAAACTTCTAGAGGCTATATCCGAGAGTGCTGAAATGGTAACACTGAGTGACGCGGATAAATGCTCAGCCGGTGTCAAGGAGATGAACGCGAGGAACAGAGCTAAACTGGCCACCATGGATGATTGTAGCATACTCTCGCGCAGTCTCAGCCCACCTAACAAGTCGCGATTGCAACTAATCGATGCAGACCCTCAAATAAATACACTTAAATATATAGACGAGACGCTGAGCTGTTGTAAAAGTTTAGACTCCACGCAGCTGGTGGGTATGGGCGAGAGCTACGACTCCAAGAATGGATTCCTTGGTGATTCCTGTGATACGATAGCGAGAGGAGACATTTGTCGTCTGACCGCGTTGATGCCGTTATCAGGGGCCGTTGAATTCGAAACGCCCCCTTCCAAAATTGAAAAGGTATTTTAATTTTCGAATTCTTATTCAGTGATGTCTCAGCGAGAGTTAGTTCTCTCCGGATGATCCGATTCCACTTCGATTATCCTTTGTCAGATGTTGTTCTTTTTTATTCTATTGGCAAACGTAACAATAAAATATATAATATAAATAAGGTATGTGTTTTGGTGAGTTTGGTCTCTCCCTTCGATGAATTGTGAGGAATTACATGAAATAATAAAAAATTAAACAAAGAAGGCAACATATTAATAATTATGGTCATCGGCAGGAGAGTCAGTAATCACTTCACACTAACACGATGGCACCCGTTACTTTATCATGTACAGGACTCGCTCAACTTGAATGCTTCATAATTCATTTCAGCTCCCAGAAGGCAGTGCTTGGAGCATAGAATGCGACGGTATGAACGGTCGCCTGCCCGCCATCACGCCCAACTCGAGCGCGGCGCCACTGCTGCGCGCTGCGACGTCGCCCGAGCCCGCGCAGGCCCCGCCCCCACCCGACACGCTACGGCTCTTCTCGTTTCTACAAGTTCTCACGGCTACATTTGGAGCCTTCGCGCATGGTGGTAACGACGTAAGGTTGGAGGATTTTTTTTTCAAGTTTATGAAACGATATTTAAGGCCCGTATGAATAAACATTAGGAGTAAATTCGTGTGAAATCCGTTCCGCGCTTACGTCTCTTGTGAACCTTTCACTCCAGGTTCAGGTTTGCTCATAAGCAGTTGCGTGTCGGAGTTAGCACACACTCTCGCACGCATGCACTCGCGCACACACACAGTGTTCTTTAATTTTTTTGTCATTGTCATGACAGCTGGTTTGATTGGTACCGTGGACTGTCACGCTAGGCTCACAACTCGTGAGACAAATAGTTTGTCTCACGAGTTGTGAGCCTAGCCATACCTCTAGCTACTTGTTAGTTGTGTGACACAATTCACAAATATTCATTACAGTGGTAGGCTATAATATAGTGTGTAAATAAATATAGTGTGTCTGAAGACAAAAGAAAGTTTGTATATTGTATTAACCACCTTTAACGTTTTGCAATGTCAACGGACTGCGTGACTTTCGAGCACGATGTCCCTTCCAGCGGAAATAGATAAAATATCTTTGCAGGTACCTAATACTAATCACTTTTGGGGCCGAGTCCCCGTAATGTAGAAACCCAACACGTGAGCCTGGGTGGAGCTAATCTGGTGACAACCTTGTTTCTAGTGGTAGGTTTAGGCCGTGGCTAGACATCACCCACGGAACAAAATTCTCATCGCAAAACAGCTCTGCTGTATTCCGGTGTGGTATTTAGTGTTGCCAGTCAGGGCTATGTCGGTGCAGCTGCTTTACGATAATTCTAATAATATTTCTTATCGTTATCGGCTTCCTTTGGAGACTGACCTTGGAAGGTACTGCTGGCGTGGCAGATAGGGCCCATGTAATGAAATATCCACTCACGAAAGGCCTCGCTATCCTGCGAAAAATCACGGAATGCGCCACCATGCCGGTTGGCGACCGGTATAGAGAGCTTGATGGAGAACTTACGTGGGGGGGGGGGGGGGGGGGGGG
>JAFELO010000611.1:660683-670738 GCA_017140195.1 Eumaeus atala | reverse complement strand
ACGAAACGTTATAGAATCGCTAAAACAAAAATAAATAAATAAAATTGATATATAGATGTTAAAACATACACGATAGTCTGTGCATGCATGGAACGAGAATAAGCCGTTACCTGATGGGTACGACTCATAGACATCCAACAAATGTTAGACAAACTACGGTCTCTTGCCGAATTAGCTTGCAATATCGATAGTGCCACCTGGTGCCACATCACACATCAAGTCGATATAATGTAAAAGAACCTTCGCTGGTGCGATGCCGATTCAATTTAGGTATAGCACTACTTACGGCTTAGTAAAATGTATCTTCTCCAAAGTATATTGTATCCCTACTATAGAAATGTATTAACTTAATCAGGGGTTTCCTTTCCTGTGTTGGCCGAATAAGTCTTCCACAAGAACCTTATTAGAAAAATCTTCCCTCACTGTGTGACTGATGGACTGGCAGAAAGACAACGCAACGGAACTACTTGTACCTGAGAAAATTAAAATTTAACAAAGAAAGGATTTTTGGAAATTCAATTTCTAAGGGGGTGCAATAGAGAGGTGAAGTTTATATGGAAGTGTACCATATTACATGATTAAAAACGCGGCGCGCTGCTAGTGATTTGCATAGGTAAATCTATAATATAAAATATGTTTTATGAGATGTGTGTGTCAGCTCCGACACGCGACTGGAGTTTACTCCTTGAGATTGAACATGTTTCTGACGCGAAGAGACGTAAGCGAGGTACAGCGTTACTATACAAACTTAATGACAGTCAGACACGAGTTCAAAAATGGTTGATTGGCTATTATATTAATATTTTAAAACATCACAATGCACTTGTAAAAGTTATTTTGAAATTACAGACACTTCAATTTCCTTAACGTGTATATATTTATAGATTACTAGCGCGCTGCCCTGGCTTCATGAATAACACGGGCCGGAGTGTTACTTTAAACAAGTTAACACTAAAACCTTCCACGTGAATTGCTCTATCCACCGGTGAAAATCGCTTCAAAGTCCGTAGAGTATATTCTAAGAAAATCAATCACATACAGACAGCATCTGGGCACTTTGTTCGATAATATGTATAGATAATAAGATGGTGAGCCGCTGGATGCGTGTGGCTCGTGACCGTGACCCATGGCGTTCTAGGGGGGAGGCCTATGTCCAGCAGTGGACGTCGTCCGGCTGATGATGATGATGATAATAGATAAAACGAGTGTTGGTTTGTTCCATAATCAGAATATGTGTGTTGGTTTGTTCCAGAACCATAGTATGAGTGTTTGTTCAAGGAATATAATATGAATATTTGCTTGTTCCAGAAACATAACATGAATATTCGCTTGTTCCAGAAACATAATATTCGCGTGGGTAGTGACTGTGCCTGCCGTCGCAGCGATAGCCGCCTTGGCCATGTTGACGCTTGAAGCCTTCGTTGTCTAGATTGTAACCGCTATGAACATACAGAAACGTACTTATAGATGGAGCTGGGGTCCGGGGAAACCCGGACACAGCCGGTACATCGCACGCGCTACCGGCAAAACGTGGACAATGAAAGAGTCCGACTTAAAAAAAGATGTTTAACGTATTAGTAATGGCCAAAAGTTAATTTGCTTTTATTCAAATGTTAGTACAGACTGGCTGGACCAATCGGCTATTGTGCTGTTTGGCGATATGCCAACTCTGGTTGCGGTCCCCCGTCAGTCATTTCTGACATTTCCTTATTAAATTATTATATCCTAAGTTCCCGTAGCTATGTTTTGTTTAAAATACGTTTCATTAGTTTATACAAATATAATTTAATATAATATATACATCTACCTATGTGTTGTAGTTTATTTGATCTCCATATTCGAAATACTCTGAGATTCTTGGTTATATAGGTAAAACGAGATAAGGTCAAAATAGGGAGTTATAAAGACAAGAAAATAGTAATACTTTCTTTGGCGGGTTAGAGAAAAAATATGTGAGTAAATTTTCACGATACACCGTCACGAAACACCGACACCTTGAAAGCAGCTATGGTCACCATATTTGTTTAAAGAAAGTTACCCTTTTGAAGTTTTTCTATCGTTTAATCTATATATACGGTGGCCTATTGGTGGGGAGGAGCAAACGGAGGGCAGCGCATCTGGATGACAAATTAATATGCGGATGTTTAAGGACTATAAAAAATAATGGCAAAATGTTTAAAAAATAAAACTTATAATTCGCCGTCAGAATTAGCTGTGGAATTTACACGAATTTTACTTCCAGGGGCGGTGATTTCACACGAAATAAGACTTTTGAGAATTAAACAGAGACCCTTATGAAGCTGGATCGTCATAATAAATAACGACACGCACTTACAAGTTAACATGTTTATAGCTTACTCGAGTGGGTAACTTACAATGTGTCATAGAGCTGGGGTCTCAGAAGAGCCTACTAAAATGTATTGATTTATCGCCTTTGTTCACTTACTTTGTTAAAATTTTAATCCATCTCATTCAAAACGATGGTAATGTTACTTGAAAGTATTTTTCTATGTACCGTCTACAGCCTCATCAAATTATATTTTATCGGGTGTCGTTAGGTGAGTGGAAGCCGCGTTTAGGAAAACGAAGTGTTGGTCGACCGTTCACCAGGTGGGAAGATGAACTTCGTGCAGTAGTCGGTCCGGGACGGATGCGAGTTACAGGAGATCGGTCGTCTTGGCGTTCATTGAGAGAGGCGTATGTCCAGCAGTGGATCGATAAGGGCTAGTAATGATGATTATGATGAAAGTGAGTGGCACTGTGTACACCTAGTACCATAAAAATTATGTATCAGATACAAGAATAAAAATATTTTAAAGTTTTTTTTGTTTCTTCTTCAACCTTTAAAGTTACCATCACAAATATACTTAATGCGTTTCTATTATACCTGTATTAAAAGTAAATAAATAATTTATCTGAGTATAGCAGAGCGGCTGTCGTACCGTTAATTAGAAGAGGTAGACGGTGGGCCCTATGATTATATAAGTATATAAACTTTTTACTTATGTAATCATAGGGTAGGCCTATGTAATGAACAAAAATCTAATGAGAGGTGTCAAGACCCGGATGGAACGAGGTTCCTTTCTATTAATTATTGAAAGAGTTGTAATATTTTTTTTTATTACTTATCATATACAAAAAGCTTGTATAAACTTGTGAAAACAAAAATAATCGTCGCGACACTACACTGTTCAATGCAAAATAGAAAGACGAAACGAAAGGAGAGAGAGAATGAGGGAGAGGGGGGGGGGGAGAAATGGGGGACATGCGCAGGCCGCGCGGCTTACTACATTATACAATACATTATAAGTGTCGTGACAACTTTTCGTATGATGATGCCCGTAGAGATCATATTTATATACCGAGGGAAGGTCCCTTGAAACCGATTCATGCATGAAAATCAGTAAATTTCTTTAAGGCACAACATTGTAATTAATTCTTTTATTACTTATCATATACAAAAAGAATTGGAGTCTTTTTACGACCACTGTGGCGCAATGTGAGAATGATATGAGTTCTATTGTTGTCACCATTCATTAGGTGAACAGTGCTTGTCCATGACAGATATATCTCGTATAGTACAGTACTATATGAGATGTACAGCAATAATGCGTTAGCGGACTCAATCGCCCGCGACCTGTTTCGTCGTGAATAAACCACAGGGATAATGTAGAAGAGAAGTGATATGACCAGACGAGTAGAGTAGGAAGATGCGAAAGCAGTACTATATTTGTCTATCTAGTATCGTCATTGAGCAGACAGTAATAAATGAAAAGAGAGAGGGAGAGAGAGAGAGAGAGAGAGAGGGAGAGAGAGAGAGAGAGAGAGAGAGAGGACTCCATTTGCTATCTCTTGCAACTTAGACGGCTGCATTTTAGGCTGGATTCCCGTCTCTATCTATTATTCCTATGGCATATTTTGTGTCACTGCAAAAATTTTGATACCCCTCTTGATGTGGTACTTAATAAACCAAAAAATTTAAGAATACTATTTAATTATTTTGGGATTTGCATGAAAAACGAGGGCACATCAGCACAGATTTAACACAAAAAAAACAATGTAAAGAATTGGTCACATATTGTCCTATAATGTGATCAGGTCAGCAAAACAGGGAAATTCGTTGGAGTGCAGTATAGTGTTGCCATGTTACTTGCCATAAATTTCAATTTTTATGGGACCGTATTTTAATGGCACGAAGAATAAAAATAATATTTTTTTTACTACTACTAAATAATTTACATTTAAGCAACAATAACTATCTTTACATTTTAATTTTGTTACCTGACTGGTTAGCACTAAGGAAGTGGAGATATTTATGTTTGTTGCTGCCAGCCAGTTTCTAAGAGCCCGGATCGCCCAGCCCATTGGGGGAATAGGATAGAATAGGCGCCATTTGAGTAACCTCTACTTGTATGTATATTTTTGGGCGAGTCGTTTTCCCCATATACTAATAAAAAAACTCGTTTTCTTTGAAAACAAATGATCGAACCGTATTTTTGCTGTTGTCGGCTTACTTTTAATGTAATCTAATAATACTTGCTATAATTTATAGAAAAATATACTTAAATTGCTGAATTTAGGTACACAATACACACATATAATGGCAGTTTTAAGGTCAGTTAGCTCAACTGTACAACATTCCACTATACCTGCTATTGATAATTTCGTTATTGCAGACATTTATTTCCATATCAGCCCTTTTTTAACTAATATGCATGATCCACCTCATAAACGTGTCAATTGCACTACCCTGTTCTCTTGCTCGGTTAATTTAGATGCAAGTAGATTATTTTCCAAATACAATTTAATAATACAATTTGATAATGATCCACCTGGTACAATTTTTCTATATAATTTCATGTTATTATGTGAATATTGTGGTACACATCTGGTAACCCGGACAGGCCACGAGCTTCAAACCCCCCCCCCCCCCATCCGTCCTCTCCCTGTGACAAGTCCGGAGGCGTGCGGGGCGCGGGGGGTCATTTATAATTTTGTAGTTGGTTGTTGGCAGTTGCAACAAGTGTGGTGGCGTGTGCAGCGTGTCTCGAAGTTGCGCTTCGTGAATACCTACCGAATTGGGACCACACTTCATTAGTTTTTGGCCTGTTGCTAGTACAGCACACAAATAATTATATTTTATTCTGGTACTTGTAGCTTTGTACAGTTGTTTGTGCACTTGACAATAGTTACATTTTTTCTTATTTATATTCAGCAAGTGTGCAAGCTTGTGGCGTCCCGTCTTGTAATATTCAAATAGGCAGTTCATACCTCATTCATTAGCGGTAAGTTTTAAATAACTTTTAATACCTTCACCAATAATTTAAACATACTTTAATACAATATAATGGATAAACATAACGATAAAAATTATTTTCGAAGTATTCATTATTCATGTAAAAAAGTCACAAGTAGGTAAACAATATCATAATCTATAACCAGGAGTTGTATTGATAAGTAAGAACTTTTTCTAGGAGCCAACGGATATAACTTTTAAGCCATAGAGATAAGATAGTTTTAAGCATTATATGTACATTGCCATTCTTCTTAGATCATTTAATACATTATCTAAGGTATAGGTATTCCGTATTTGTTTAAATATGTATGTAATTACATAGATACTACACAGACTACACTCATGACTCAACATTCAAGCGCTCTGGCATTTCGAGACAAAACTCATATTACGAGTATATTATTATTGATCAACATTGTTTGGTTATCAGCTAGGTTACACCGGACGTGGTCTGACGCAGAACACTTTGTTGTTTTATTTATAGATTTATAGTATATTTTATTATTATTTACTTTGCTATTGTCTTTTCAGGAAAAATGGACAGCGACCGGGAACAATTGACTCCACGAGACTGCTTAAAACATGGGGCAAGTCAATTTTATTATTTAATGACTTTTATTTAGGTACGTAAGTAGATACAAGTATGAGGACATACAGAAAGTGGCCAAAAATGGTGATTGTTTAGCATAAAACGACTACTTTTGAACTACCGGAGGGGTATTTGTGAAAGATATGTACCTAGCGTTTAACTGTGAGCTGCACTTTTATGAGCTACACTTGGCGCCATCTAAGTTAACCATGCCACTGCATAGTATTTATTATAATTCAGATGTTTGCTTGTTAATCAGAATAAAACATTATTCTTTTTCCAGGTTATAAATTATAAACAATATATTCCAAATTCGTTTAAATTTTTTGTGCGAGACGGTAACAAGTGGTAATAATTAGAAACATTTTGAGATAATTTAGAGAAAACAATAATGCAATAATAATAAATAATACTATTTATTGCCCGTAATTTGACATTAATAGATACCATACAAAAAGCAATATTTTGTTTAAATTTTAAGTTTGAACCTGGGATTAAATTTAAAATAAACTCAAAACAAATAAAATATCGCAAAAATAGTTCAGCAAGTCTCTATTAAAATTAGATTTGTGGTAATAAAAGTAACTAAAATCAACATGTCTCTAAAAGTAAGCTTTTGTAGATAATTTGATGTATATATTTAGCCCACTTCCGCCCGTATAAGATAATGTCTGATATTTCGTTTGGTGAGCAAATTAACAAACTGATCCTTAGATGATCGAGGACATGGGCATTTGCCAAATAGCCGGTATAGTATAGGTATTGTTTGCTGTATCGGGTGATTTTCGCCGTGTCTATTTCCTGCTAAAGAAATAATATTTCGAATTTTTATGATAAGAATAGATGTAAAATTGTTATCCGAGGGCATTTTTCTATCTAACAACATAAGTGCGAAAGGTAGGAGGGATTGACGTTTCTTACTCAATCACGTCAATTTTCATGTTTGAAAAATCTATGAGTAAATAACAATTATTCTGGATATTATACTCACCTATAGAAATACGAACTTTGCTCGTGGTTCGGATGTATATTTTTTTCATTAATAATCTCGACAATTTTCACCGGTTTCGGAAAGCTGTCGTACAACGCTATTAATTAAACGTACACAATGTTTGTTCACAGGAAAATGATACTGCGTTCACTACAATCCCCTATGTTGTCACAAGACCCCCAACACAGATGCAGGTAAATTTCTTGAATTTTTTATAAATGTGGGATAAAAATAAAAATCATCAGACTACTCCCATGTGTGAAATGTCTGTTTATATTGAAACAGAAATAAAGTGATACAGTTTGAATCTGGTTTCAAAAACACCTGTTATTAAGTGTTTTTCACTGTTACAGCGGCAAGGTTTAGACTTCCGATAGTTTGCCGTGCCGTGCGACAGAGAATTACGATCCGACGGAGACATGTAGGGAGTTTTCATTGTAATACGGATATCATCATCATTGTAATATGGATCATAGAAAGCTGCAGAAACAGTTTTAAACGGTCAAACCGATAAGCACTATAATTTGTCTCTAAACTATTTACGTATTTTTTTAGTTTCGATCGCTGCGCGATAACCAACGTCATCACTGACACACAAGTATCTGCTTCGTTAACTACGTTTCATCATCACCATCATCATCCCGACGACATCCACTGCTGGACATAGGCCTCCCCCTATAGAACCCCACTGGTCAGCCATCCATTGGCTCCCCTACCACGTTTAAGTAGCGATTTGGCCGCGGGATCTTCAACTAGAAACAGTGGCCTACACGCTCTCGACGGTACATAGCAAAAAGTATATTACTGCATGCACGAACATTAGCTGGACTCCGAGCCACTGGGCCGAAGCGATGACATCATGCTCGCTTGCGGCTTGCCGTCAAAGTAGCCTTTATTCTAATGACCTCTCTGACATAGGATGCAGGTAGATACCTGTTATAATAATAATAAACTATGGACTTACACCACGTTAGACTAGCTCTATGGATTAACATCCAAGACCTTACCTTAATTTTTCACCAGTGAAAATCGGAAAATTCGGAGCATAGATTTAGGAGAGCCTCTTTCTCTTCACTATTAAGATGGGCGACGCGTAATTGTTATAATACATCTTTAGTCTGTGTGAAACAGTCAGTTTTCTGGGTTATATGATTAATGGAAATAGAAGGATGTTCGTGGAATTCTTCAGGATCGGTTGGAATCAGTCTCAGGAGACTTGCGAGATTTACATCTGAACCTATTTGATATAGGTGGATGTAGACATATCAAGAAATGGTGCAATGCTAATTCTGCTCTAGAATTATTAACAGTGATCGCTCTTTGTACCCTTCTTATACGTAGAGGGGACAAAAGAGCAAGAGGAGGAGGCGCTTTTGCGCACGGGGCATAGGGCGAGGATGGGAACCTCACCCCATTGCAATGTTCCAAAGTTGCGGGGTTGTCATGTGGTGCGGTGCGACATGATAGTAATAGTTAGTTTAGCTAATCTTAAATAACTATCGTATAGACCGTCGCCCGACGTGTCTTATGTTAACAGATGAAGCTGCACAGGACACTTCCGTCAGCATAGAGCAGTCAAATAAGAAGCTGTCCTAGCACAGGAGAGCATGTATCTTATATAAGAATATGGGGTGGACAAAGTGTAAATAAGAAGCTGTCCTAGCACAGGAGAGCATGCAACTTATATAAGAATATGGGGTGCACGAAGTGTAATTAATTATTTAAAAAAACATGTGCACCGATACTGTTCATAATCAATTTTAGTGCATTTTTATATTTCTTATCACTTTAGATGTGACCGGAAAGGGCTGGCTACGAATATTAGATAAGCTAGAGGTGCCGAACTGATTAGAGCAGTATATTCATTTTTTTATTAAACAACGAATATTATTATTAATTTAGCTTTTTTAGGGTCGGTAGCTAAATGGCAGAAAACGGATTACTTCTAATTTCGACACGTCCGTACGTATGTCATAGACGTATTACTAAGAGGGTTCTCTATGTTTACAATTTGGAATGTTTTATGAACCGCTATAAAATGATGTTTGATTTTGAAAAATAAAATTTCCGAGGAGAAAGCACTCCATACATGTAATAAAGGGATAAAAAAAGAAACCGTGTCATTAGGTGGGCCTTTCTAAATAGTGTACAGGGTTCTTAGGTTTTTAATTATGCTAACACTTTGTGAGTTGTCCGCTTCTAAAATGATTTTTTGGATGCTTTTTTTTACTCTTACCTTTACGTAACTCTTGAACTACCAAAGGGAAAATTGTAAAAAAAAATGTTATAAAAATATTAAAATGTATGTTGTTTATGTTTGCCGCTGCGGAACCCTTCAATCAAATGAATCCAACTCGTCATGTAAGCCAGAACTAGGCTACTGAGGGAGCTGTACCTGTAGTAAATACATAGGGGGCGGAAGAGCAGCAATCACTACCGATACCCAGTATATAAGCAATGCACTTGCAAATGCGAAGGGGAGCAACGCACCGGCATAGTAATTATGTGGATGTTCATGACCGTCGATAGGCTCCGATTTCTTGCTCTCTTATATGCTTGGCTCGATATATATATATATATATATATATATATATATAGACATACATATATATATATATATATAAGAAAAGGAGTTGTACTTCGGTCATATGTTATAAGCGGAGACCTAAAGCACACGGGTGTTTTTTGTATTCTTCAGTCTTCTGCTCTGGTGGGGCCGCACAGCACGTTGACGGCCTGCCCCTTCTGCTATGCCTCAGTGAAAACATCCATCAGGTACACGTCCACCACTCGCACGCACACGACGGCAGTGCGATTCTGCTTCATAATTCCGTGAGTACTTTTATTTGCTTAGATAAGTATGTATATTTACAGATTTTCGAAGTAAAACTTTACGCACACTTTGAAAGCGTTACGAGAATAAGACAAACGAAAGTTGAGAGGGCGTATTAAGTTACAGTAGAATAGAAATATATATTCTTTGCTTCCCATAACCACAGATAAAGTAAACAATTAATACAAAATAAAAAGAAAAAGTGAAGATGAAAATTTATATCCTCACTATGTTATTGCTCTTATATAACTTACACTGCTGGACATACGCCTCTCTCAATGAACGCCAAGACGACCGATCTCCCGCTACTCGCATCCATCACGGACCGGCTACTGCACGGAGATCG
>JAFELO010000611.1:648816-660556 GCA_017140195.1 Eumaeus atala | reverse complement strand
GTCACCATAGATTGATCAAACGCATTTGACAAGCAAAATTGAAAAATTGATGGTGTAAAGGATCTTTAACGCTTAAACGTCTCGCTTAACGTGTGACAACTTATAACGTATAATATTTTTTTTAGGAGAGCATTGTGGGTATGATATGTCCAAACCTACATTTATGTTTTTTTTTATAGCCACACTCATTCATTGTTATTTGACAATTTCAGGTTTTGCGGATGTTGCTTGCCTCACTTTATGGAGTCCACTCGGAATGTTGACCATTACTGCCCGAACTGTACCAGATATCTGGGAACTTACGAAAAATGAAAACAGAACGAGAGAAGAAAAAACATTTTTTTGACATTTATAGTATTTGAGTATTCGCTTAGTTGATAAGAATATTATTTTGGATAATCTCACTTTATAAATAATACATATTTAGAATAGATTTCGAAATACGTTCCTATGTTATTCTACTATTCTAAATCCGTGTAAGTTTAGCAATAGATGAAACAATACAATACAAATTGCAATCTAATTTAAATTTGTATAATATGAGTAATTTGTGCCAATATTATAAGTAACGATAAAGATATACCAAAAAAAAAAAAAAAAAAAAAAAAAAAAAAAAAAAAAAAAAAATATATATAAATAAAAAAATTGCTTTAAAATTTATACTGCATATGTTATAAGAAAAAAAAAATAACTTGTCGATAAGCGATAATGTCGTCCTCTAAAGAAAGCCGGCATGTTCAGAGAAACAAGAAATTATCAGATAATAACAAAAAATATTATAATATAAATTTAACAAGTTTAATGAAGTTAAAAGGTCACCTTGGTGTATCCTTGTCAAAATATTTAAAAAAACATGCTATTCGATTGCGATATTGTATGATACTTTCTATGCCCACCTTCGAACTCCATCGTCGGATTAGCTCAATGTCTCCATAGTAATGCATTGTCATTCAACTACACGAGTAGGTACCAGAATTCAACACAATTTGATACAGAAAAGTGGGTAAAGTTCAGCTCCAGTGAAATCTTCAAATTTAATTTATTTTCAATATTGTAACATATGTAATAATTTAAACCAATTGATTTTGTAATGAAAAGTTTAGATTAAATTACTTTAAGTTTATTAATATTACTTTTTTTTAAATGTAATCCGTTTTTTCTTATTAAGTATTCTACAAGAATAAAAAAAAAGTATAATGTGTTGTTTCATTGACGAAAATCGAGGGGTGGGGGTGTTATTGTGTGAAATCAGTGTACATATGTATCGAGCGTAGCGCGCAGCGTCTACACAAATGGATCGATCAAATAATTTGTGTTAAAAATATATCATAATGCCGATATTCAGCTGGAGCGCCCATTTCTATTGAAAAGAGACCCCTGCACAGGACATATTATTATAGTGCACAAGTGTTTACGTAGACACCAGTGCACTCCGTTCCCTCGATCTCCTATTCCGATGTTACGGTCACCTGACACGACCGGAGAAAAATCAGGCGCAGTACTGGCTGGTGGCTTAACGTGCTCTCCGAGGCACGTGGGTTTGTCATCGCCAACTTCTTATCTCCGGACAGTTATTAGAAATTCAAAAATGCTAAGAACACTCGCTTGGTCAGACTGGAATCTCACTGGGGGGAGGAAAGGAAATATTAAGGGGCGTTGAATAGTACCACGGAATTTAGACGCGACAGACTGGGTGTCGAGGCTGGGGTAATGTAACAAAGCGCGATGATTCCTGTATATAACAGTTCGTATATTACGATGCGACGTACTGGTTGGTGAGAGCTCGGAGCAGTCTCGCGCGTCTCACGGCGGCCGCCTCTCTCTGTATGTCCTCGCTGTTGTTCGCGTTGAGCTCGAGCGCGCCGGCGGCGGTTACGGCCCGCGCGCGTCGCCCCGCCTCCCCGCGCCGTGCGTGCAGCGCCACGCACACCTCCAGTAGCGTGCCGTCCCACACGCACCCGTAGTACCCGTCCATGGCGTCCGCTGTGTTGCCAGTCTGTAAAACCAGCATTTTTGTATTAATCTTACATAACAGAGAATTTTGAAAACCGTTTTATTAGAATTTCTAAAATAGGGTTTAAAGTGCATGAGCCTCTACAATTACATATATCATATAGAGTACTTTGCTATAATTTTGCTAATACAGTTATCGCAGACGTGACGTCACCGTTACTACGCACCTTCTCCGCGAAGCACTTAAAGGCGGTCGCGTAGTCGGGCTCGTCGGCAAGCTGCGCCAGCGCGGCGGCCTGCGTGTGTTTGTGCAGCAGCTGGCAGCACCGCGCCGCTCGCCGCGCCACGGCTGGCTCGTCGGGCGTGCGCTTGGCGAAGTGCCAGCTGCTGCCCGCCAGCGCGCAGACGTAGCGCCGCAGAGCCGCGCCCCATCGCCCCGCCGACATCTCTACGTCGCCGTACACACGCAACCTATACAAAAGCGATGAGTTTTAGCAGACGTTTGATGAAAAGGCACATTGTGTCGAATTTATTTAAGGAAGGCAGGAGCAAAATATAAATAAAAACCTTCTTCGGGACATTTACATATACATATCCTAACAAGTTTGGTTGAATATCCCGTAGAAAGGGTATAAAGCAGACTTCCCGGGTCAAGCCTCAAGCTTCCCTCCTTATAGTTTGACTTATCTATCGTTTTCATATTCACTTCTAGAATTCGTTGTCACCAGGTAATGTTACCCCATCGGTGTCTGAGTATATAAAACAAAACAATGTTAAGTTAAATTTCTCGAAGAAATTTTCAGTTAAAACAGATTTGTATGTTATAACATATTGCAATTAAACTACTACAAAATAGTAATTGTGAATTTATAGCTTAACTTCAAAAAAATCATACACTTCGAAAAAAATAATACATTAAACCCAATCCAATGGCATTTCGATAAAATGAATTCAGTAGGCACGTTGATTTTATGATTTTATAAATTTAGATTGTAACGGAAAACTTTTATCACGTACATTAGTAATAATTGTGACAGACTTACCACGAAGTGTTATATGGATAAAACTTCAAACTCCGTTCGAGTAACTCAGTCAGAGATTCGAGTACAAACTTCACGTTGTAGTTGTTGGCGTTGGATATGTTCGACGGCCACAGACCAGTGTATTCTACCACCAGCTCTAGGGAGGTGTCGTCTATTAGGAGATTGTGTATCCTGGCCAGTAACGACAAGACAACTCCCACCGCCAGCGGTTCGCGAAGCGTTGCGAGAAAACCGTTGAACGCACTCCTTGCTTCGGCAGCGGCGTTGGGCGTGTCACGCGAGTGAGATGGCATGCCGCCTGCCGTCCTTTTCACTGGGCCGTTTGTACCGTTGTTGTACACTGAGAGCGCTGAAAAATAGTTACATTTTTACACCTTTGAGTGTTTCAAATAAAACAATGACGGTTGAAATTAATTAACGTACGTATTTTATTTTCTACTTATCGATACAATGGGATAATAGAAATAGAACTTTGACATGATATTTCGGATGGAACTTATGTCCAAATTATATTTCTAGTATAATTTGGCATGGATGTATAGAATTTAGAAAACAGCCATAAAACCGATTGATTGAATAGACTTGCAATTGCACATATACACAAGTAATTGTTGAAACCTGTTGAAAGATTATTGCGCAAATTTCGAACTTAATGAAAATCGTGTATTATTACAATATTGATCTTGCGCAAGTGTGGTTACCACCAGCTAGGCAGCATGAAGCAGGCGGTGTAGAGCGCGGCAGCCCCTCGCCGCACCCAGGCCCTCACCCGCACGCGTTCACGGTGCACGTCCAGCACGATTCTATCACTTACCATAGTCCCATAGCGCTCGCGGGAACTTCCGCGTGGCTTTGCCACGCTGCAGCTCGAAGCATGCGGCGCAGAGAGCGGCGGCCGCCTCGCCCGGACCGCTCGCCGTGCCCAGGCTCTCCCACTCGCACGCGTTCACGAGGCACGTCCAGCACGCTTCTAACACCTGGTTCAAATCATAACGATTGTACTTTGATGGTGATTAGTTTTTAAACATATCATCAACAGGTCATCGTCTACTACCACTATTAATATAGTGAACCGATGCCGCCTAGTCATTGAAAGTGGTCTATATTCACCAAAATATAGAGGCTAGTAATGCCCAGCAAAATTATATATAATGATAACAGTTAGATTCATTGGTAAAACTCCCATTTGTGCATTTTTGGAGTGATGCAGACGGATAAAGTGCAGTGTTAAAAGGCTATTCTTAGTTTCTTACCTGCGGCCGGGGTACGATCCCGTCACCCGCAGTAGCAGAGGCGATGCAAGCCTTGCACTTGTTAGCCAGCACAGTGAGGTTGATGCGGTGATGTGGCCAGTCGCTCAGCATCACGTTCACTTGCAACAATAGCACCTCCCACGTCAGCAACCGGCAGAGGCGATACAGCGTTGGGTCTGAACCTCCGCCTAGCTGGTTCCGGGCCTCGCCTTCTAATACGGACAGTAGCGAGAGAGCGGCCCGCGCACAACCCGCCTCGGCTCTCGCACGTGAAGCGCCAGACACTACATAACCAAAGTCTTGCAGGAAACCCCGCGGCAACGCCACCAGAGCATTACCCAACCCACCGGGTGGTTTCCAAGTCGGACTCAACTTCCATAGCGGTGCCGAGGGTGACATCATGGCCAATTTTACCAAACACATCCTAACATCGTCGGCAGTGGACGCCTCGATTAGGCGTTTCTTCAATCTACCCATTTCGAGTTCCGGCACCGATTTGATCTCAAAGTCTGGTGTTTCCCAGTCGTCTGACATCAGCTCTTTGGGAAATTCCATGGTATCGTCGTCGTTGTTCGCTTGGTCGTTTAAAATTATTCGTAATTCATTATCTGTGATCAGTTTACGCCTGATGCCGTCGGCTGCTTCACCCACATATTTTTTCAAATACTCGTCAATTTTATCAACGGGAATTCTAAATTGTGACGTGCCCAAGTGCAAGAAGAACGTTTTTAAGTTTTTCCAATCTTCATCGGACAAGTCTGACAGTAGAACTGGTGTTATTGCCCAGAATATGAGATCAAAAAATTTTGTACCAAACGTTTTTAATCTATTAATAAAGTCAGGGTGAGTCGATGGTATCCCACCTTCTAGAGCGTATCTAATTGCGTTTAGGGCAGAAACTCGATTCAAAAGGTCTCTAGCTACTGTAAACGCACCGCTAGAGGCAGATCCTTGAATATCAAGCTCGACTACTTCTCGGTGAACCAATGGTATTTCTCTTGTCAAATTGTCTGCCTGCAGTATAGCTATGATCCCGGTATAATGGTTCGCTATAGACTCTTGGAGCTTTTGCAAAAGAGATGGCTCCTCGTTCAAGACTTCGCTGCCCAAATTCAAAGCTCGTACGTAACCTAAAATATCATCTCTCCGGACACTGGCATAATAGCATTTACCCCACGGTAGGTCCTTACTTGAGCCATAACCGTAATTCTCAACCTCCTTTTCTAGATTAGTGGAATTCCCTTTGCACAGTAAAATGTGGTGTCTCGCTAAGTCGTGCTGACCGTAAAAGAAATAATTGTAGCACATATCGAAGTGTATTTGCATTGCCAATTCATGGTAGCTTATGAACGTGTCTCCAGCATCCCAATTGTGTTCCATATCTTCAGAATCCTCGGTCAGGTGTACAAATGCCTCCATGACGGGTACTTTTATTTTTCTAGCATCTTTTCTGCCAGGTAGATTCTCGTAGTACGACAGGACGCTGTCTAGATATCCTATACTTTGTAAGCGATTAGATTCGCACATGCGCAATACTTTGTCAAAGTTTTGATTCAATGGATTAAATGCGCCCTCAGTTTGCATACCAGGCCTGCAATGAGAAATATTATAAGTATATTGGGCTTTGGGCGATTACGACAATTTGTGTTAACTGAACAAGTCTAAGGGATTTTCTACGTAGTCACTTATTTTCGGCAAATCGTACTGAATGAGTCCGCAGGAATAAATCAATATACTTACAAAAGGAAAGGCATTTTTGTTGATTTAGCGTATAGAGCAGATTTCACCGGAAAACGCAATATCCATCTGTGATATAGAGTCAGTGCAAATTGCACTTGAGGCTTCTGAACCAGTTCCCTGCAAACATCCTATAAAATACAAAAGTAAGATGTTGTTTGGCTACATTACGCTATGTAGAGATATTCTTTAGTAATTTATGGATGACTATTGTCTTTTGTCTTTTGGTGACTAGTGACACCCATAAACATCTACACAACCAGAGGTTATGAAGATGCATTGCACTTATTCGCCCATCCTCGCCGTTGAGTCACCAGGAAATTACTAGTAGGTCGAAACGGGACTATAGGTCATAGCTGACACTAGGCTGAATTATATGAGCGAAGGTTAACGATGATATTTCCGTTCCAATTCAGATGCAATGTAGTAACGCCATTAACTCCTACAATACACGATAAATTACTGCGATTACTTTTTCGTCTTGTTGCATAACTGCTATCCGTACTGGAAGCACACTGAAGATATACAAACTCATTCCCTTGCTCCAACACAGTATCATTGACTCAACTTTAACTCGTCAGTTCTAGTTACTTCTCTTTCACATGCTGTAACTAGTTTTCTTCACATTAATTTGTAAGCCCATATTCTCACAATAATTTTCATATTATTACATTATTATATTTATACTTATTACCTGTGGAGGGATAACAAATGCTGCATCTGTTGCCATATACACAAGATCTTGCATCAAGCTCTGTTGAGTTAGTGGTGGCAATTCTTGTTCAAAAATATCTAAAAATATGTGTATAAGGTTAAGCAAATAATTGTAGATCTTTTGACATTGTTTATTACATTAGAGGGGCAGGAGGAGCCTTTAAAGTATTGAATAATTGAACATATCAATAAGCCCAACCAGTTCATGCAAGATTTCTTCCACATCCAAGTGTGACAGAAGGCAATATGAGAGTATGAGAATAATTTATGTACATAGTAAATTTCACCGAATTTAGTGTCATTATTTTCAGAAATTATGGGCGTCGCATGATATCCATAGAAAGTCAATAACAGCAAAAGATCAATCATCGGCTGCACGGGCAACTAGCCGCCCACCGATCTAGTGATATACTAATTCTATAATAATAATTTCAAAGACAATTACGTCCAAATTTATGTATTTCTTTACATGTTAAAAATTGATTAGTGTTTGTCTTATGAAACATTTTATATAATACAAATTTACAAAATCATGTTAGATAGTAATTAGCTTAAAAGTGGCTGGATGGATTTCTATATAATCCATGCTCAACTACTAATATATAACCTTCAATTTTAGACAAAATACTCTCTCAAGTACATACAAGTTTCACGGAACTAACAACAGGCAATTCCAGGTAGAACATCAAGTAAAATTAAATTGTATATATAAAATAGGGGGTAAACAAGCAATTGGAGCCTTTTTTACTACTCCTGTCCATGAACATCTACATAATTACTATGCCGATGTGTTGCCCTCCTTTCCCACCCCCCAATGAGCCACTGGCTACTCACAAACCGCAAGAAACGCAACACTGAAGATGACACTTTACGGCTTTATTATGTGAGCGAGAGGTACCTCCCCAGTCGTGTCAGCCCAGTTGCGCTGCATAGGAGGATGTAGTGCCATGCACTATGCATGGCACTACCTCCTTCTATGCAGCATGGCACTACTTCTTCCTAATCCTACATTGATAAACATAAAATTTTAATACCCAAGTTCCAGTGTAAAGTAGAAGCAACTTTCAGTGCTAGAATTTTCAATGCCAGCTGCTTCTTTGTATACTGTAGAGGAGACGTGCTGGGGATGGCGGGAGGACTTGGAGGTCCATCCATCTCCACCACCCTCTCGCTTGTTGGTTTTGAATTTGCATTTTGTGAGTCAACCTTCAAAAATTCTTCAATCAGTTCACAAGCAGTTGGTTCTGTTGAAAAATATGAATAAAAAAACATTTTAAGGATAACAGATTTTTCATTAACTTTTCTCAAAATCTTTATAAAGAAAAAGTCCTTTGCTGAATAGAAATGGTCATTGAATTCCACAAGCTTAACAGCTTTGCATATGATCCTACTACTGACTACTCACAAACCACACAAAACGCACAGCCATTTCGTTACTGTAATTTTTAAAATGGTTTCATGTGTGTGAGAGATACCCCACCACTATTTTGCCAACCTCATTTGGCTGCAATACAGTAATGAAGATCTCTTATTAAGATTTATATTTGCAACACATGTTTACCTGGATTAGGTTTACTAAGGTGATTCTTTAGTAAGTCTGCATCCAAAAGAAATTCAAACCATAAAATTGTGTCTGGTGATATAGGAACTGTTCCTGGCCTCAATAAGTCAACATCCATTTTTCACACCATTCATAAAGATCATCAAAATGTATAATTGTAGTACCACTGTAATTCAGAAGAAAGAATTTTTGTACCTGTAAAATAAACTTCTAATTGATACAAATATGATAAATTGTAAGTTTAAATAAACTAGTGCAATCTCATCTCAAAATCATGCCATAATTAAGTTTAAGATATATTTTAAATGTATTTATTTGTTAATACTGTGGTTTTAGGTAGTTGTACTACAGTAGTAGTAACCAATAACATATTCTATTTGTCTTAGCATTATGTAAAATCTACTGTGACAATAATAATCAAACTCATTATAATAAAACTACTTTTATGAATGCTTTTGTGGCTTATTTAATTATTTAACTAGCCCGACGTTTAAGAAGCTTTACAGCAACCACAGGTGGAGCTAATTATATAATTAAATAAATCACAACAGAATCTGTAAAGGTAGTTTTATTGTAATGAGTAACATTTGCATAAACTTAAGACATCAATAATTACACTGTTCATGTTTATAAATAAAATATATCTAGATCTAGAAGAATAAAATAATATTATATCTATATAAATTCAAATTGTAAAAATCTTTCAATCCCGAAAGGATGAATGTCCAAGGGATTGTTTATACGCGGGTGAAATATAGTTTACGCGTATAGAAGCCGACAGAAGATTTAAAGAATAACCGAGTAATTAACATGGTAGGCCGGTTTCTCATCCGAATTGCTGCTTTTGTAAACGAAAGGATACTCTAATAACTGTAATCGTTATCCTAATATAAATATAGCATACATAGGCTATAAGTAATTACAAGGTAATGTTATTAAAATACTTAATTTCGACACTCATTAATTACAAATGTGATTATAATACTAACATTGCGCATAATATTTATTCCTATTCTTTATAAAATAAGGTTTTTAGGTTAACAAGTGCTAAAATTACTGAAGTAGTTTAAATTTTTAACAAATAATAAACACTATTTTTATTTACTGAAGACCTCGACAGTTGTCACGTGTCAAAATTTAATCATGTCAAATGTCAATTGAAATTCGCAGTAGTTCTTGTTTTGACATGGCTACAATATTAGATAATTCTATATTTTTTTTTAAATTTTCCTTTAACGTTTAGTGCAGCTATCATTTTGTGTGATAGCTTTGCAATTACATTAAAATTGTTGTTTGTCATTTCTGGAATGACCTGCCGCCGCCCATGCGAACTCTGAAAACAATTTCAGAATCAAATACTACTTGATTGAACGGCAATTAATTGGCTGAGTAATGATATAATAACATTAATTGCATAATTAATATGTCTTATAGAATTAAAAGGTTAATAACAATTAGAACTTCTTTACCCGAACGGCTTTCAAGTCGAAGAACGGCGGTGGCGCAGGTATTTCTTTCCCTCCACGCTGGACATCGCTATAATATTTATGTGGACATTGGAGTCTACCATAATCGCTCGGTGTTGCTAACGGATCCCTGCCACCTGGTCTGCAGTTCACATACGATTGTTATCTGAAACTTAATTGTCTTCTATAAAATAAATACAGAAAATCTAACTAATTATCTGACTGATACTGAATAATAACATAGTTAAATTAATAATAATAATTATACTCAGGTTAAATTTTATAATTACTCTTCATCCTTATTTAATTATTTGTACATATATTTTATCATTATATATACTTGTTGTACACGCGCGGATCACCACTTAGTAGTTGACATTAGTGCGAAGTTGAAGAAGGTCGCATACCATGGGACCGAGTTACTTAGGCGTACACACCACGGTGTTTAATACTAATCATTGTCTACCTACAACATCTGTTATTTCCTCGATTTAAATTGACACTGAGGTAGGTGAAAATATCAAGTAAATACATGTGTAGAAATAATATTGTTACGTTGGCTACTCCGTTTTAATTACACCTAACATGGTGCCACATGAAACCAAAGTTCTGGTATCTTCTAGTTGGTCATACCTAATCCGTAAATTCTTACATTTTTGGGATTTTTTCTTACAATGTTGTACATTTCCCTTAGCTTGGTTAGCCTAAGCCTATTTATGTTATTACCAAATTAAATTTTTAAATTCAAATTTTTTTCTTTATATTATTATTTCTTTTTCATGTGTTATTTGCGGCCAAATTTGTTATCTATTTTGTTTAGTTTTTGTTTGGTAATTCGTAATGTTTTTGTTTAGAATAAGTAACTATTATTGTACTGAAATGTGTAACAGTGTAATGTTTTTTTCTGAATAAGGTTTTATTATATTCTATTCATTGATTTATGATCGGACCACAGATTGTAGTCTTTGAATATGAACGAATCAGTCGTGCTCATAACAAATATGACGATATGGGTACTTTAGTGCGCACATTACAGAAAATGCACAAGGTCTTGTTACAAAGCTTTACTATGGGCCCAGTATCGGCCCACTCTTAAGCTGCATGCATAGCTCGATTATTTAGTCAGTCTTTTAATTACTTATTTTAGGTACCTAACCAGTGTACCTTTAATATGGTCCATGAATACTGATTGAAAAAGGCAACAGGAACTTCCGATAGAAGTGAAAACTCAAAACTACCTTGAAATACTATACGTAAAACACTTGGCAACAAGTAAATTGTGATAGGTGCCTACTCCCGCGTATGCTACCTATGCAATGTCATGTTTTGCTGATATGTGAAGAACACTTTCTTCGGATCTTCATCGCCATCTTTAATCGGATCTTATTAATTTGGAATATAAATGTTATTTTTCTTGAATAATAATTTAATTATGAAAGAAGCAAAAACATCTCATCCACAGGATATACCAATAATCTCGGTTTAATTCTTAATTATTCTCCATATTTTTATATAAGTAATAATAACCTCTCCTGAACCTCTGGTGAACATGAACAGTTCTATGTTGTAACCGACGGTGTGAAAAACTAACGAAATCCTTAGCTGCAGAACTGCGGTGGAAGTCCCCCAGTCATGATAGCTCAACGAGCTCTCCCAGCACCCGTGATAATGCAAAGCTAATTTTAGCTGCCGCAAGTGGACTGCCCTCCTCGTTAGAGCGTGAGGTGGCCCGGTCCCCTGGCCTCGGACAAAATTATAATACTTACTTTAGCTAATCTTAAATAAAAAAGTAAATTAGATATAAAAACATTGACATATGTATTAGACCGAGCGTCACGTGAAAAGGGCTAAATGGATTTTGATGTACACTTTACTCATCTTCTGAAAAAAATCCTGACAAGATATACATTAGACTATATTTAAATTTATAAAGCTTTCTCTGTTGGACACAATTCGTAACGAAGCCATAAGATCTAAAGTATCCGATGTTACGCTACTAATAGGCTCGCAGAA
>JAFELO010000611.1:622666-645474 GCA_017140195.1 Eumaeus atala | reverse complement strand
ATATACATATAATATAATTAGTATTATACTTATTTTATTATATACTTAGTCTGGCAATAAATGCTGTTAGAATTAAAAATAAAATAATCTTACATTTGAATTTGGAATCTGTCAATTTCTTTATAGCATAATGGGGCAAACAAAAGATGCGCTGCCTCCCTGTCATCCCGGAGGGCACCGGCTACTTAACTCAAGCTCAAACCGCACGAAACGCGACAGCGACGGTGTCACTTTCACCTGGTATCGAGACCACCAGTGAGCGAGAGGTACTTCCCCGGTCGTGTATAGGAGGATGTAGTGTCATGCACTACCGCTCCCTGTAATTACATATATACAATAAAGAAACCAGAATCGCTGTGATTGCATTACACTAAGTAGGCATGGGCTCGAATACAATTTTTAAAACTCTCCATACACTTGGTATTAGTCAAACAATTGTGTACCGGGTTATTAATAGGTACAATGGGACTTTATCTGTTTGTGACAGAGAAGGATCTGGCCACACATGTAGTGTGCAAACGAAGGAGGTGATCAAAGCAGTAAGGGAAGGAATTCGAAGTTATCCCGTCTGAAGGCAGAACATTTTACGTCGGAAAATGAAGAAAGCTAGGGGCTTGTCCATGTCGCGTATTCTAAGAGATGGCGTATGACTTGCAGCCTATAAGAGACGCACTGGGCATTTCTTAAATGATAAATTAAAGATGGGTATGGTGGTAAAATCTAAACGACTACTGGTGCGGTACGTAAAGTTAGGTCACAGAAAAAAGTTGTACCGATGAGATTTTATTTTTACAACTGAACAACATTTCAACAAATAAAATGACCGTATTTATGCTCAAAGCTCTAAGATAGCTTTCCAACTAGACGACAGAGTCTAACATGGGCATTATTCGACCTAAATGATGGTTTGGTGGATGTTAGCTAAGTAAGTAAGTAAGTAGCGACTGAGCCATACTTTTGTGAAAAGGTATCAAAATATCGGCACAAGTGAATCAAGATATCATTCTTGAGAAGGCGGTGAAGTCCCTTAATATCACCATGTTCGAGAACCAATTATATTTGTGTATTAAACTAACACACTGCAAAAGCAACAAATTGTATTTGCAAATAAAAAAAAAAATATTTTTCATTATTACAATATTTATAGCAAGACGAGGTAGTTAAATTAATAAATAATTTCTTTCATTTACGTGAGAGAGAGTGAGAGTGGGGGGCTGGACCCAGAACCTGGTTTCCACTCGACGGGCGTTTATAACACACCGATGAAGGCGTATTTTGCTTCTCTCCGCTTCCACACCGCAAGTTTAGGTCCAAAACGATACCGATTTGAGCTGTTTTGTTTTTGCTCTGATCATTTCTATCACTTAATAGTTGCTACATAAAAGGAAAATCTTTCAAATATGCCTACACTATACCTCTTGAGAATTTTATTTATGTTTATACTTACCTGTTAATTGGAGCAGTTACGGACATATTACATGAGCTTGTTTTCTATTTTTTTTTGATTTTCATCTTCTTACCCGTCTGTATCAGAAGGAGGGAAATGCTTTTCTGGCTTATGTATATTTCCATGTTCGCTGACACAGCCTGAACGGAGTCGCGGATGGACAACAAAGTGTCGTAAGATTAGTTTTGATAATACGAGTGGTACAATACGTTAGAATATAATTTATATAATTTATGCCGTCGAGTTTTTGTTTCTCAATTGTTTTTGCTCTTTCCTATTATACACACACATTGACAACGGGGCTCACATAACGGGAATAAATTTGCAACGCTTATCCCATAGACATCCGCATAGCCAGATATGTTTTTGTGTTTCCTAGCTGTTCCGTTAACGGCTTTGGGCCATCCGAAATACAGATTCCCACTATCATTACAGCGGTACTTATCTGAAGTTCCATATCTGCGTCCAGCGAGAGGCAGGTACTGTCACTGCCCTACAGCGAAGTACATTTATTCTTTCAAATCGTGTATTCAGTGACTTTGTTTTTAAAGTGAGTAAGAGGTAGTCCCATGCATACAGAATTCAGATCTACCGAGAAGGTACCTCTCGCTCGCAGGATACCACAGGAAAGTGATGGCTGTGTTAGCGTATTATTGGGGACAGTTGGGGGATGGGATGAATAAAGGCTGTCGGTTGTGACTAACTATTAATTGTTCGTTTTACTCTACATATTTCAAAAATATTCATCAATGCTTTTCAGTGGAGACGAACCCATATCAGCCAATAACTTCCGTTCCGAATGAAGTCAGTATCGAGATGGATCTGCTGCAGGTGGGGTCGGAGCCGGTGGGCATGCGGTGCGCGTACTGCCAAGAGGACATCATGACACGCGCCGCGTACAAGAACTCGACACTCACGCACATAGTTGCCGTTGTGTTAGGCCTATTGTTTTGGTAAGGAATACATTTATTATTGGAACGTGGAATTGTTACCCCACCTTAGACTCGCCTTGTGCTGCACTTAGCACACTGTAAGGACTTGTGTTGCGCGTATTAAATAAAGGGACTCCATTTTTTATAGCATAAGGGTGCAAACGAGGAATCGGAGCCCTTTGACGACTACCGATGCCCATGGAAATTCGCATGATTGTTACGCAGATGCGTTGTCCTCCCATCATTCCCCCCTCAATGGGCCACCGGCTCATAGGCAGATGCAGCACTACCTCCTCCTATGCAGATGTGGCCTATGCTCCCTATGATATATACACACGCTGACTGGTAAAAGATTGTACACATTGAAGGACATGGTAGGTAACGTAATGTGTAACCAATAAACACATAAAACCAAAATATTGCTAAAGTACTAGTACAATGTAAGCACATAAAATTTTGTTCAATAATTTTTAGGTAATATGGTAAACCTACTCGAGCCGCGAGAGCCTACAGAGCCGCCATATCGAATCTGATTAAAAAGTAATTAAATGCTTATTTTATTAATTGCCGATAAGGTACACTAGTAGCTGAAAATGAACTTTGTTAAAATTCATAAATTAATTTATTTAAACTTAAACTAAACGTGATTACGTTGTTGTTCAAAATGTTTCACTTTCCCTAAATTTTTATCTATACTAATTCTAAAATAAGGTCCCCAAAGCTGTCTGTATATAATCAGTTTTCTCAAAATGTACTGAACAGATTTTCATGCGGTTTTTGGTATAAAGGGATTTCCGAGGAAGGTTTAGTGTATGATTTATTAAAGTGACATCGATGTCCTGCCTCGTGCAGCTTGTGAGTAGCCTGTGGCCCAATGGAGGGGAGAAGGGAAGGCGGTCAACGCATCGGCGACATTTTAATTATGTGGGCGTTCATGGGCATCGGTAGACGTAAAAAAAAACTACGATTTCTAGTTTGCCTCCCGGATCGTGTCGGTTCAAATTCGCTGCAATGTATGCAATTTATAACTGCCACAAATACTGTAATGGTGAATTGTAAAGTACTTGGCCTAACTCAGATTCATTCAATTTTAAAAATAAAATCTACCCACATTTTTTTGTTCAGTTCAGACTAGTTAATTGCGCGAAGCTCGAAATGCGTGCGATAATTAGTTGTGATTTTTTTTTAACAAAGCAATCGGACACAGTTTCTGCTAATGAAGCAAATCGAGCAGCGTGCCGTCATTAAGTACTTCCATAAGAAATGGGGTATCACCGAAAGCCATCCATGATGATATGGTCAGTACCTTAGGAGAGTCTGCTCTGTCTTATTCATCAGCCAAAATATGGATAGCAGAATTCGACCCCGAAATGAACCCCTCTCTGGAAGGCCTTCAACGTCCACTATTAACGAAAATATTAAAAAAGTACTTGATTTAACTAAGAGAGACCGCAGATAAAAAATTAGAAAGATAGCCGAGATTATAGGCATCTCTTACGAACGAACTCGAAATATCATAGTCAACGAATTGGGTTTCTACAAGGTGTCTACGAGGTGGGTTCCGCGACTGCTTTCAATTGTACAAAAAATGACGCGATTGACTATTTCACGTGACTATTTGGAGTTATTTGAAGCGGATGCATATGATTTTTAAAATCGTTCATTACTGTACGCGAGAAACAAAACAACAATCGAAACAGTGGAGAAGACCTGGTTCATCACCCCCAAAAAAGGATAAGCTATTTTGTCGGCAAATAAGGTAAAGGTTTCAGAATTCTGGGAGTCGAAGGGTGTGATTATTATTATCTTCAAAGGATATATAAAATCTGATTACTAATGTGTCTTACTTCGTCGTTTACGTGAGTCTTCTTTTACTTCCATAACAGAAGGGCGTCCAGGAATGTTCAGAACAAAAAGTCCTGTTTCATCAAGATAACGCCCGTGTTCACACGTCTGTGCAATCAATGGTTGAAATCGACAATTGTGGCTTTAAAATATTACCGCATCCGCCTTATTCATCTGATCTGGCACCGTCGGACTTCTTTCTATTGCCTAACCTAAAAAAGCACTTGGGAGGTCAAAGATTTTCAACAAACAACGAGGTCGAAACAACAGCAGACACATATTTTGACTCTAAGGGTCAATCTTCTTTTTTCAACGGTCTAAATGATTTAAATGGGAGATAGCAAAATAAAAATGTAATTTATTTACTAAATGTTTATTTCCTTCGTTAGGCCGAATACTTTTAAATATGTATGTGCCCACGCTCTTATGTACGTAGGTGTGTATATTTGTATGTATGTAGATTTCTATGTTCATGGATTTTAAGGCACGAGGTTTAGTTGGATGCATTTGTTGGAGAATGCGAAATACATTGAGGTCATTCAAATTATGCCGTTCTTTGATCGGCAAATTGACATGGATAAATGTACTTGGCTATTTCGGAAATAAATATTGCTATATTATTCAAATATATTTTGAGTAGCTGTTTTTGTTTGTCAAAGTTAATATTATAATGATTGTTACCCAAGAATTGTTAAATGTGAATTATTTCCAGGTGGATTTGCTGTTGTGTGTTACCATACGTTGTCAAGAGGTGGAAGAACGTGGAGCACTACTGTCCCAACTGCAGGAGCTTCCTGGGTGTGTACACGAGGAAAACGTTACTTTAGTTGGTATCATTATACGACTGCGCAATTTCAAATGAATGTTGATTGATATGGAGAATTGGGATGTTTTTACATACCTAGTCTTGCCATAAATATTATAAGAAACAAAATAATACTTTTTAATTGAAAATAACATTTGTTGCTTTTACAGTGTTAGTTTAACTCACAAATATAAAACAATTAACAATATAAAAAAGATTATTCAAAGTGGTCTCCATTGGGTGTAATACTGTATTTTTATACACTCGTGCCGATGTTTTGATACCTTTTTCACTACAATGTGGCGCAGTCACTCCTTCATATCTGACACTCTACCAAACCATCACTGAAGTCGGATTATGCCTACGTTACACTCTGTCGCGCCCAATTGAGAAGCTTCCTCAGAGCTTTGAGTATAAATACGGTTATTTGTTTGTTATAACATTTTCTCATCCGTAAACCAATTTTTTCTGTTACTTCCCTTTGCGTACCGCTTCATTAGTTGTATCGATTATACCACACTATTCATCTTTAATTTATCAGTTAAGAAATTACCAGTGCTCTTACAGGTTGCAAGTCCTAAGTTATCTCTTAAAATAAGCGATATGATTCTAGGTGATATCTTTACTTCCCGCGATAATATCTTTTGCTTTCGGACAGGATTACTTTGAATACTTACCTTTACGTACGAACATTATGTGGACTTCCAGATCTTTCACTGTCGCAAACAGAGGAAGTTTTACCTGTTAATAGTCCGGTATACAAACACTTGACTGATACCATGTATATGGAGAGTTACAAAAATTGCTGTTGGCTCCATATCCATTTTGTGTAATGCAATCACAGCGATTCTGATCTCTTTATCTCCACTCCACTCCATTGTACAATGTATTGGCGCCAAGATGAGAAAGCAAAATGAACAATGTATAAAAATGACAGATTCCAAATTCGAAAATAATATTTCTTTATTTTTAATTGTAACAGTATTTATGGCTGACTAAGTAAATATGTGTAATGTATGTAGGGAATTGAATACCAGTATTGCTATGTTATTTGAGCTGAACTCTCTCTAAAGTTGGCCGATGACGACTGCCTATTAATATATGTAGAGGAGGGAAGCCATTGGGAGTTATAAAGCGTTGAGTTTTCGTTTTGGTTAGTAGAGAAGGAATATGAGAATGCTTTACTATCTTTGTCTATCTAATCTCGCATGCGCAATGCACAGAGAGAAATTTATAAAAAGAGAGACTAATAGAAAACATATTTTCTTTCTCTCTTAACTTAGACGTATGTGGTTTAGGCTGGCTTCCCTACTCTATTTATATTAACTCAATGACACACGGACTATCATTTTATAGCTATTAACGCATTAGTGGCTTACCTATGAGGACAGAGGCTACCACGGGGTTCGGTATGTAATTTGTCCAAAAATATAAATTGCTATTATTGCTAGTTAAAAATATTTTAAACAGTATGTATAGTAATGTATTTTAGGAATAATAACTTTTATAGAAATGTACTCTATTTATAGAGTAAAATTAATGATCGTAATTGTTAAGTGTAAAACTGTAAGTGGTTACTAGGAATTTTTTATAGTGCTACATTATTTTCGTACGTTGACACCTAGAACCTGCAAGGAAGTGTTAAAGTGTGAAATGAGTTTTGACACACAGTTTGAAAATGAAGAAATGTTATTCAGTATGTACCAAATATTCGTATGTATATAGGTATCGAACTTTTTATTCTTGAGTTTACAGTGATACCTATTGGAGGAATCACTTAAACTTCAGAAAATTATCCACGTCAATGGTTCCATGATCATTAAAATAATCATAATGCCCGTATCCACAAAGAATACTGTGAGTTCTCACAGTATGCGTCGACGCATTTACATGACAGTACTTAAGCGGCGTTCGGTGCTATGCGTTCCTCAACCTGAAGACAAAAGTCTTTCGTAGTCATTCGAACTGTTAAGGCTGGACAAGCGCCGCCAATCAGTAGTAGATCCCTCCGAGAAAAAAAATGCGTTCCTCAAAATCGTTAGTGAATATGAGTGTAGGACTAGCTGACAGGAATAAAGCACTAAAAAAATAAGTTACCTATTATTGATAATGAGAATATATTATTAATAAAGATTTTAAAATTAGGAGTAATGTAAAATAAATTTATATTTGTTTAAAAATATTTTTACACTTCATAAATACGTTCCAGACCATAAAAAAGAGATGAGATTTAAAATAATTTGTTCGTCATTATTAATAGAGGCATTTTAATATAAATATCACAGAAAAGTTCAATCACGTAATAGTTACCTATACAATATTAGTTTAATATTACTTTGCAAGAGATTAATAACAATTACACAATTTAACATTTAGTATCTAAGACCAATTAAATACATAATCTTAGTATAAAGTTATACAATAGGACGCCTCACTTATGAAACATCCAGGATTATTTTTTAAAACACCAGGAAGCTCCTTAAGTGATATACAACTGACATAACAAAAACTTTTATTTTACTTCTTTCGGTATAAGTTGATACATTAATTTTAAATAAATTTTCATGCTTCTATTGTATTGTCGACTTTTCTTAGTCCTGGTCTGTTCTGTCAAAGGATTGCATGTATCAAAATAATCCTGCTTACATCATATAGACAAAGGATATCATGAATTTACAAAATATTTCCACAGAATATTATGATATATATGTATATTATTATTATTATTTGTCTATGATAAACTATTTTTCAAATTATTGAAGTTTATAAAAATATTTTATTCATCCAACATTTACTTCTCTTCTACAATAAATAATATATAAAATTGAACTAGTTTTTCTATGATATATTAAGATTAAACAAAACATAAAAAATATAGGCATATAAAATAGTGTGATTTATAAATATACAAACATAAAAAATTTACTCACACGATTTACCTGACACTATTCGTAGACATGACAACTTGATAAGTACATTAAAGTGATATATTCGACTTATAGGCATGGACATTATTCTTATCAAAGTATTATGAGTATACATCTCATCTAAAAAATTAATTCCAGCATATAATTTGTTACAATCTGTGGTTCAATTTAAATTGTGGCAGGTAAATTATGATGGGGCAGTCGAGCCTATGTAAGCGGTGCACTGCGGGCAATAATGGTTCGCTGTTTTACATGACTTCATACAGTACGGTACAAAACATCCGCAGCAACATCTGAAATAATACAAATTGATCAAGAAATATCTCATCATACATGTCAGGAATTTGTTTAGATCATTTGTGTGGTTCAAACGCATGGTTACTGTGCCAAACATTTTTCTCCGGGTGGACCCAGAGAAAAAACAGTTTTTATGAGAATATATCGTTTTCATAGGGTTCAATCATACTTGCATTTATTAAACAATTGTATAGATAAGATTTTAATAGTTTTTCGTACGGTGAACCGGTGACATCATGTCTTCAACTCAGCGTCTTCGTACTCAACATTGGTTTATCATACGAAAAAAGCTTAAGGCAAGATTTTCGGAAATTTGATTCTTTAGAATTTTCAATAAATGTTAATATGATTGAACCCAAAGAAAACGATATATTGTCAAAAAAACTGTTTTGTTCCCATTTTCAAAACTGAGTCTTCAAAAACTTATAATATTGTGACTCTATCAGGCATGTTTTGTCAGCCGGGCGCTAGGACCTTTAGCTTACCACGCCACTCAGGCAATATTGTGAAAAAAGTTTTTATGTATAAGACACTGGCTATATATAATTTATTCTGAAAATTTACTTATTTATAAGTAAATAAAGGTATGTTCCAGTTTATATAAACTTTATAAAACAACTAAAGAAAAATAAGCTACTATAAAGAAGAGCACACATACCGTATGTGATGTTAGCCTGTCCGTAAGGACGAATCTTACAACAAACATTGCGTTGCCCTCCTATCATTCCCTCAATGGGCCACTGGCTACTCACAAACAAGTAAAGTGACAGCGACGCTATCACTTTACGCAGGTGTGAGGCTTTAGGCAGTGAGCGAGAGTTGATTTTTAAGAACATCAATACGATCCGGAAACGAAGCTGCAATAGACTGTTTGTTTCAAAGCGAAGCGACCCATACCAAAGTGAAGCGACCAAAATCGCAAATCATCCCGACTAGCAAGCAAGCATTGTCAAGCATTGTCTTTTATTTTCGCAAAACTTTCTGTTGTTGTCTTTTCTGTTGCGTTGTACTGATGTTGACACCTGTTTGATAATCACCACTTCGTTAAGTATGTGTATTATCACTACTAGCGCACAATAGATTTCTTAGTAAACAAAAGAAAAGTAATAGGCTTGTAAATAAAACTCACCCAGCAATAATGCAGAGGCCAGCCGAGACAATGTGCGTTCTGTTGTTAGGCACATAGTCTACTCTGGTCACTATGGACTTGTTGCACTTCGGACACACCAAGCCCGTCGGTCCCGGCCCCAGGTGGATGGGAACATTGCTGACTGTCGGTGGTGAGGTGACCACTACTGTTCTCGGAGGAGCGGTGTCGGGGGCGGCGTCGAAGTAAGATGGAGGCGGCGCTGGATTAGGAGGCAGTGGCTGGTATGGCGGCGGAAGACCCATCTTATTTTCCACTGCAACAACAAACACGTTTAAAATCTAAACACAATCTGTATACGTATATTTATATTTTGATATGATAACGTATTGTAAGCGATAACGCTAGTGTATGAACGCAAAAGTATGACGTCAGAATAACGTTATGAGTCATAGTAATGATCCGAATAGTAGGAGCCTGAGAGCGAGAGAGCATAACAACTCGTCCCGTCCACTCTATCGTGTGGTGTGTTCACAGATAAATTAGAGAAAAAAAAGACGACGAAATAATTTTAATTTAATTTGATTCGACTTGCGATGGTTAAACGAAGCTCTCACGAAAACTCTCTAAAAAGCTATTTTTATAGCATAAGGAGGCAAACGAGAAATTGGAGCCTTTTGGTGGCTACCAACGCTCACAGAAACTCGCATGATTCCTCCTGTTTTTAGTAGCAGATTGTTTCCTTTTCTTACCTTGAAATATTGATGGTTTTTATCGCTGTTCATTTAATTATTTAACAAGCCCGACGTTTCAGAAGCTTTAAATCAACCATGTGAGATGGTTGCTGTAAAGTGGGCGGACTGAGATGTCAGATGTCCTGATGACACAAATTATTAAAAGTACACGACGAATAAATAGATAATTATTTAATTGTTAACGTTTAGTTTTTGATTTGATTATGTTTAGCACTGGGTCCCAAGCAGAGGAAAGACCGAAGAACCTAGCAAACCTTTCTATTAAGATTTGGACGTTTTTAATTCCAACAGCTTCACGGATTGTTCCTGAAAGTAATCGGTGTTCTCTAGTGAGGATTTGCGCTTCGTCAAATCTAATATGTTGGCCCCCGCCAAAACTTCAACATCGAACATCGCAGTCCACCCGTGACCATAGTCGCTGTAAAACTTCTGAAACGTCGGGCTTAGCATATTTTACATATTATGCATCAAAACTCGGCAATAACTTCTTAGTTATAAAACGTCTAGACCGATTGTGGTTAAAATTTTCAAACAATCCTCAGATTCACGCACAGGAGTGTCCTAACATGATCTCCATTTAATGAATTGACACATCAGTACTCGTGTGAAACTTTGACGAATACAAAATAAAGACAATATAACGTAATTATTTTATTCTAAACAACACAAGATTAACAACACAATTGCAACCGCAAGTAGATTGTCTTTTAGAACTCACAACACAGTTGTGGTCACAGACCATGGTCAAAACTGATTATAATTATCTATTATTTAATTAATATAATTGTAAAATATCTCATATAACCTTCATTAAAATTAAATATTGCATTTGTGGATGTTCTCACATATTTTTAAAATTTTTCCGTTCCGTTGTATCAGAGGATATATATATATATATATATATATATATATATCCTCTGATACAACGGAACTTGGCCGGTATGACAAAGGAGGTACCTCTCGATCACCACATAACAATGACTGTGATGTTCCATCTGTGAGGGTTGTGAGAGTCCAGAGGCTCGATGGTGGATGGATGAAGGAGAACACCGCATATGCATAACTTCTATGTGAAAATAATCTGTGTCGATAAATAAAACGTGTCCACACCACGTTAACCTAATCCTGTGGTAATTGCCATAAGGACATGTGTCACAGGCGGTAGACAACGAAACTATATTTGATATTATTATAAATTTAAGAATTTATGATTAATTATTAATAAATATATTATAACGACATCTGGCGTAACACGCAGACTTACCGCCACGTTACCAACTGAGTTGGCCCTTCGTCAACAATGGATATCGGTAGTCGCTCACACTCGCTGCTAGTTTGTTTCCTATTTGCTATGAATAAAATGTTTGTAAAGTTAAATGTTTAGAGTACTGTTATTGAGATGTTCTTGAGGGAGGTGCGCACGACACAGAGATGATATCAATAGTGGAGGGAAGCCAGCCCCAAATGCGTCCGTAAAGTCAAAAGAGAAAGCTTATTATCAGCCTCACTTTTTAACAAATATTAAATGTTTGATTAAACAAACGAATTGATTTCAAATAAATGATCTTTTGACAAAAATATAATGTTCAAAGTATGTAAGTTAAAAACGCGCCATGTGTTTTCCTCTGCACAGTGCGCATGCGCGCTTATATACACAAAATTAGAATAGTATTTCTCTTTTTTATTCTCTATTAACCAACACGGACCCTCCTCGTGGGCTGCCCTAATCTATCTATATTATTTCTATGGCTCAGGGACCATCATTACATAGCTATCAGCTATCAAATCATTACATGGCTTATTAATGTTGATTCTTTACAACTGGTCAATTCTTTTTCTCCGGAACAGAACTTATGCTGTGGATGCGAAGAGAAGCACAATACAGCTTTATCGGATCGCCATGAGTGATCGTCGAGGGACGAGAATAGATTTGGGGTCCAAAGGGGGCCCGACTCCCCACTCTACTGCAGACGGGAGGTTTGTTCGATTTAGGAATGTGTACAATGACTAATTCAACTATTATTATCGTGATGAATCATTCAGTACGTACTGGCGGCAATAAATATCATAAGCATCTAAGGCCCAAGCAGTATCATGTTTGTAATCATGTCTTGGTAGGTCAAGTCCGTTGGGAAGGTCTGACACAAACATGAGCTAATTACAATCAATTTGTTATAAATTTTAGAGAGATACCAACTAAAGGTTTGTTCTTCGCTGTGTCAGGGATTTACATTTGGAACTGTGTAAGCAGTGTTTTTTTTGTTTTTTTTTATAGCATAAAGGGCAAACGATCAATCGGAAATCGAAGAGTTTTGATGACTACAGGCGCCCATGGACATTCGCATCGTTGCTATGCAGATCCATTGCCCTCCTATCATCCCCTCAATGGGCCACCGGCTACTCACAAAGCACATAGAACGCGACAGGGACGCTGTCACTTTACGCCGGTATCAAGCGAGTCGGAGGTACTTCCCCGGTCGTGGCGGCCCAATTCCGTAGCATAGGTGGATGTAGTGTTATGTACCATGCATTGCACTACCTCCTTCTATGTAGCATGGCGCTACCTCCTAACAGTTTCTACCTACATAGAACCGCCATTGAAGATTTTAATGCAGAATTAAACCTGACGATTCAAAATACCCGGGATGCACCACCTAATTACAGTAGCCCTACGGGCGAATCTTCCATTGACGTCACGCTTTCAAGCGTATACGTTTGCTTAAGTAATTGGCGTGTTCTGATAAACGGCCTCATGCAGTGACCACCGCTTGATGTATACGAGTTCTCCCACGCGCTCCCGAGTGCGGCACCAAATGTAGTCAATTACTACAGATATAACAACAAGAAAGGTAACTGGACTCTATTTCAATCGTTGATAGCCTCGCACGCTAAGGACTTCACTCGCTCTGATTTCATAATCAACAATTTAGCTTCGCCATCGGATGGTCCATAGTAGATGCCGCTATCTTAGTAAGGAGAACAGTCGACCTATCAGACGCTAAGTATGTGCTGGGTGTTTCTCTTGACATATCGGGTGCATTCGATAACGCCCGGTGGCCAACGCTATTTCTTAAACTTAGACACAGGGATGCTACTCGAATATTTATTCCTTTATATATTCCTACTTCATAAACGGCACAAGAAAATTGCGACTCTGTCACTTTTCATACATGACAAGTTTGAGCCGAGGCTGCCTACAAGGCTCAGTCCTATCTCCATACTTATGGAATATAGGATTCGACGACTTGTTTTCCTTGCCACTGCCGGCACTGTGTACTTTAATTTACGCGGACGATACACTTTGAATAGTACAAGGTAACTCGCGATCTGAAATTGAAGTTAAGTCAACCAATTGTCGCAGTTTATTATCGACCTGGGGGAAAAGAAACCGATTAGATTTCGCACCGCAGAAAAAAATATTATTAAAAGGTTGCTTACAATCCATCCCGCGTATTAAATTTAACAACATATCGGTTAAACGTAAAGAAACCGTCACATATTTAGGACTGATGTTAGAAAATAAATTCACGGTTTTAGAACACATTATACAAACAGGAGAAAAGGCTATATGTAATTTTTATGCCTTTACTAATATCTCAACCTCAACCTGGGGTCTCTCTTTTAAGACCTTAAAAATAATATATACCGCGAGATACCTTGGAAACATTTGCTATGGGTCACCTGTGTGGCAGATAGGGCAACCATAGGCACGGCCCAACGTAAATTGCTCCAAAGCCAGAGACTTTCTTTAATACTTTTATGTAAAGCCTATTGCACTGTTAGCACGCAGGCCCTACCCGCTCTTGTACTCTGGGTACTGCCAGTAGACTTAGAAATTCAACGCCGCGCAACCGTGTATTATATACTCAAAGAATCTCTCCAACCCTGATTTCATAAGACCAAAAGATAGACATAAGATAAATAGACTGTTTAGCCCAATAGAAATCACTACTCAAAACCTGGTTAGCGAATGGCAGACGCGATGGAATAGTTCAACTAAAGGACGACATTTAGATAATTTTATTCCTTGTGTGCGCGACCGCTTATCGAAACATTGGCTAGAAATCTGTCACTGCGTTGCACTATTTCTTACCGGCCATGGCAACTTTAAAAGCAAACTTTTTGGCTTTAAACTAGTGGCTACACCTCTCTGTGCTTTGCTTTGCTCCACAGAAGCTAACGAATACGAACAAACAGCACATTACATCATTTGGTAGTGTAGTCTTTGGCATAGTGAGCGAACCATATAAGACAGTATCCATAGTGTTAACGGCGTAATTTACTATGGCGATCTCGTGGATAGCGTGGAGAACTTCCGTGCTTTCAAACGTTTTTGCCACGACTATTACTGGAAAGACACAATTTTAACTCAGTCATAACAACATCTTAAATGATAACAATTCAATACCAATTAGACAATCACTTTGTACTAGGACTTATTATCTCCGTCGTGCATAGCAGTTGGGCCTCACCTGTCTGCCATTTCTTTTCTCTGCTTGCACAAGTCATTACAATCTTGTACTGTCTCCCGCTTTGATTGGGGAGGGAAACTGGAATGATGTCCTACTCCTCCGATTTTCTTCTGATTAAATTTGTTGCGGGTTTCCATACAGTTTTAGCAATTCGCTCGGGCTTCCTGCGATCATATCAAAATGTCATCAGTAGTCGCCGCTGTCGATCCTGGCGATACAGGATTTGCAGCGGTGGGAGAGTGGCGGGCCAAGCTCGATAAAAAAAAACAGTTTCTAGCTGAAATCATTAGTTGTATCTGTACTAATAATATAAAGCTGATGAGTTTGTTCGTCTGAAGGTGGTAATCTAAGGAATTACTGATACGAATTGAAAAAATTCTTTTGTGTTGAGTAGTCTAAGTATTGAGGAAGACTAATATACTATATAATAAACAAAAAATAATCAGGCTATATGCCACGACCCTAAGATTATTAGGACCAGAGTTACGCGGGTGAAACTGTAGGCGGATGCTAGCTAATTATATCACGTTTTAGTCCTATTTACATGCACCTTATATAATACACTAACTAGTGTTAACAAATGGGAAAGGTTGTATGTATGTTTGATACTCTTACACGTAAACCACGGAATAGATTTATATAAAACTTGACACAGATATAGTTTACAGACTGTAACAAAATAAAAAATACTTTATTAAAAATATATATATGATTTCTTTACGATTGATTTACAAAATGTCCACTCACAGTTAGTACTAAATAGACCGCGATGATTTTATCGTGGTCATTGTGCTTTGTCGGTGTGTCATGGAACATCGGGTGGTAAGAACGGATGATACTCGTAAATTAACGTTGAATCATTGTTACATCTTACATTCATGTGACGGTAGCCACGAACTTAGCCACAAATCTTGGCAACAGCGTAGAGTTTGTGAAGTTCAGACTTTTATGGTTCGTGGAAGTACTTGAAACCTAATGAGTAGACGGTAGTATTATTAGGTTTGTTAATAGGCTCCCCACCATGGTTAAAGGTTTGTCGCGGCGGGGGAGCTCAGTAGCCTGGGGTGATCTGAGACACGTTGGGTGAAGCCGATTGAACCGAGGAGTTGGATGCTCTTTGTACCCCACCTTATAACAAGAGAGTACTAAGAGCAGGGGGGTAGGCGCTCTTTGTAACCCTCTTATAAGAAGGGGGGACAAAGGAGACCTCTTATAAGAGAGGAAAAAAAAGAGGCGGCGCTATTGCGCACGGGGCAACGGGGCGAGGATCCCTCACCTCATTGTACTGTCCCAAACTGTACTGTAGGTGTCCTGTAGTACGGGACAACCCCATCTGTGGAGGTAGAGTCGGTCCCATTGAGGGCCGACTAGCCGTCGAGGTGCCCTCATCATTTATTGTTCCGGGGCACCTCACCAAAGGTGGCATCGATGGCACACGCGGTGGTTTTTGTGGGTATTCGTCACTACAACGTGACGCAGGCTCCACACACAAAAAGAAGAAATGGTCATATACACCTGTATTTACCTAAAAGTATATTCATGGGCTTAAGGGACAATACAAATGTTATGATCAGTTTGTATCAGTGCAGACTGATAGTGTCATGCAGCGCCCGCTGCTGTGAGTCTTGTTATGATAATATAGTATGTGTTACAAACTATTGCCGTAAGGTGACTAGCAATAAATAGTTCTATCATGCGCAACTTGATAAACGACGATGATGTTAAATATTATGAATTAATAATAACGTCATTTTGATGTCCTAAGGTTACGCGAATGTTACTCATTACAATAAAAATACTTTTACGGATTGTATCGTGGTTTATTTAATTATTTAACTAGACGTTTCAGAAGGTTTACAGCAACCATGGTCACCAACCAGATGTCCCGATGTTATAAGTCATTAAAAGGATCCGAAGAATTATAATTTTTAGTTTGTTAAATACTTAAATAGACCGTGACGAGATCCGTAAAAGTAGTTTTATTGTAATGAGTAAAGTCATTATTAACCTCATTCATCAGCGGTGGCGGAACGTTGGTTTACCGTATGATATGCCTAAGAATAATGTGAATTGTCTACATATATATGTACACATCTATATATTATGTAATCTATATATGTATATAAAATATCCTGATGACGATGGACCAGTCAGTTGTTCCTTCTTCGCCGAGTGTAAACTACGAAATTATATTCAATAAAACGTCGTTTTACTGTATAGACACTCACTAAGGAAGGAACTTTGGAATTTCTACCCCTAGGGGGGTGATATAGAGGAAGAAATTTCTATGGAAGTCAGTGCTTTTTAAGTTAGAATCACGAAACTTTTGGATATTCTACCTCTAAGAGGTGAAATAAGGGTTGACCATTCGTACATTAATTGATATGGAAGTCCGTCATTATTAAAGTATGAAACGATATCTTTATGCTTTTGATTAAAAATAAATGAACATTTAATTAGAGCAATTATGGGAATTCTACTATGGATTGAAACCGGAGATACGCGTGTGAAACCACGGAATTCTACTAGTATACCTTACAAATTAATACCAAAAGGTCCGCGATATCAAACTTATATCTATCTTGTTAGGTTGACCCAGAGCACCCACTTTTATAATTTGTTAATTAGTTATTTAACAATAATATTTTTGCAACTTCTTCTGATCAATATTAATCAGGATAATGAGTATATTAGTTACATTGGCCTCTTAATATATACCATTTAATCAGGAGACTATTTATACTGCATTTCATTTCAATTAATGCAACAGATTTAAAACTACACGCATCCAAAGCCAAAAAAGTTCGCTTGCAGCGTCGTTAACCTCGAAATGATCAGACCGATTCGGTTGAAGTTTTGTGGGTACGTTTCGAGCGTTTGAGAAAACAATTGTATCCGGTAGATGCTGCTGCTGCTGTGTAGGTCTTACTGTAAAGCTTCTAATGTCACCCCGTCCACCACTTATAAAACAAAAATAAGTTGTAATTAATCCGCAAGAGAACCAGGGTAACCTACGTAGCTCACAGAATCAGCAAGCGGAAGTGGCAATGGGCAGGCCACATTGCCCACAGAACCGATAATCGTCAGGGAAGAAAGGTTCTCGAGTGACGGCCCAGCACCGGAAGACGGAATATGAGACGGCCTCCTCCCGGTGGACTGACGACTTGGCTAAGGTGGCGAGGAGTGGATGCAAGTGGCTCGTTACCGTGTCCTATGGCGCTGTATAGGGCCATAGGACACGGTAGCGAGGCCTTTGACTAGCAGTGGACATCGTCCGGCTGATGATGATGACGATGTGATTAATCTTAATCCGGATGTATATTATATTATACTAGTATCATAGTATATACAGTTGGGTGTCTAGTACTAATTACTACTTAGTTTTATATAACATTTGGTGTAACCCATGCAGATTCAGTCCATAGAACAATATAAACCAACTATGTGTGAATTGCGTTTTAGTGTCGAAATGAATTCTTGTAAATTAACTAGAGCGTGGCTATATCAAGGTTTACGAAATCGATATCTCTTAAATTTCAAATTATATACTGGTAGACAATGTTAAATGCATCTAAAAGATTAACGACCGTTTTTTCTTCTATCTACCTAGTTTGGCTATTATATATATATATAGAATTTGGTCAAAGCTCCAGACGAAGCATGACAAAATTTTATCTGCCGTAGACAAATCCATCGATAGATAGAATATTGAAAACGGCTGTAAGACACTTGTGAGTCTTGTAACTTAGGACTCATGTGGAACTTTCTTATCTACATACGCATACAAATCCGCAAACAACACAAAACCCTATTTTATATTAATCGACTTCGAGCATCAATTTTCATTAGTGCGCTATTCAAAGGTAAACGACGATTTTTTTATTTGTCATGGAAGATAATTAACAAAACATCGGTTATTTTCTAGATCCTCCTATTGGGTCTGTTTTATAGGCGTTACATAGGTTATTGCTCATACTAGTAAGAGCTAGTGCCACGCTCCCCACCACCTTGTCGTGACTGTGGGGCTCGTTGGCATGGGGTGAATCCAGACGAAGACAATTGAACCGAGGGGAATGCTCTATGCAGCCATCTTATAAGAAGCGGGGGCTAAAGAACGGGTGGAGGATCGCTCTTTGATTTTTATGATAAGGAGAGGGGACAAAAGAGCAACAGATGGTGGGAACGTCCCAAATAAGGAGGTGTTGTCCTGTAGTGCGGGACAAACCCATCTGTGGAGGTGGAGTCGGACCTTTAGGGGACTGACTAGCCGTCAAGGTGCCCTAATGATTTGTTGTTCCGGGGCACGTCACCAAAGGCGGCACAGTTAGCTCTGGCGGTGTTTTTCCTGGGTATTCGGCAATATAATATGCCGCGAGCCCCTCACACCACTGGCCAGCCCAGGGCCAGTGAAGGCGCGTAAATAAAAGAAAAGAAAATTAGGTCGGCACGATCAGGGAGGCACCTCTCGCTCACTTAAGACTGCCGTAAAGGTCAGGAAACCGCTTAACTTCTTTTATATCGGATGCGACACAGGGGTATTCAAGAAAGAGCATACCTATTCCAAGGCCGCCAAAGCGTATAAAAAATCTAGTCTTGCTAATGTCTATTAGCGGCGGTGGTTACTATCCACATACTCCTTCACCCCCAATATAATGTCTTAAAAAAACTAAGTAAAACGGCGAAGATATTCAAGAAATATCTTATACCAGTAAAAACATCCACACCGAACGTCGACTCACTTAGATAATCGGTTACGAATGATTAGTCAAGCCGCACAGAGAGAAATTCGTATGCTTTAAAAAAAAACTAGCTCTTGGTCGTAAAATATTACCACGTCAAGAAACTTCGATGATGAATCAGCAAGAATCAAATCAACTGGACGATTATAAGATATCTTTGTTGTTTATAAGTTGTTATTTAATATATTGGCATATTTTTTATCTAATTTAACATTATTTGATACACTATTGTGTTTTTACACTATACAGTTTACAGTGTTGGCACCGCGTATGTTAAAAGTCGCCAATCCGTTGGGCTGTAGCGGGGATCCATATAGGTCCCCACCATGTTTCAAGCCTCGTCGTGGTGGTGGGGATCAGAAACCTGGTGTGCACGCAGGCGAAACCAAATGAACTCTTTGCACCCCTATTCCAAGAGGGGGCAGGGGAAAGAGCAGGAGTAGGAGGCGCTCCTTGTACCACTCTTATGGGTGGTTTTTATGGGTATTCGGCACTATAATGTCCCGCGAGCCCTACACACCACTGGTCCCCCACCCCAGGCCGGTGAAGGTGTGTAAATGCGTTTCCCCGCGTCAACAAAAAAAGGATACATTTTTGTAAGGAGTGCCAGGCTGCATTGCAGCCGAATTGAGCCAGCACGGCCGGTATAGAACCTCCCCTTCAAATGATACTGCTGTAAGGAGTCAGCTATACTGCCGCATTTTGGGCTGTTTGTGAGTAGCCGCCGGTCCATAGGAGAAGAGAAGAAAATGAGTGCAACTCATCTGCAGGACAACACTAATACGAACGTCTATGGGCGTCGGTAGTCGTCAAAACGCTTCGGTTGTTTGCCCGCTGTATACTATAAAAAAAAAGAAAAATAATCTTTGTCTACTCCGCAACTTATTATAAATGGTCCAAACCATTCTGAGGCACCATCTGGACCTTTCTAAACATTAAACATGACATGCCGGCTCTTTCGGCATACACGCCCTCCTTTCAGGCTGGCTTCCCTTCTCTATTTATATTATCTCTATTATTTTCATTGCTACATATGAAAGGATAATTCTCGCACGCCTGGAAACCGTGATACGAGAGAAAAATCTCTTCATGGACGAGCAGTTCGCGTTCCGCGACAGCCACAGCTGTCCACAACAAGTACACCGCCTCGCGGAGTACGTACTCTCGGGACTCAAAAGACAGGGCCGGCCACGCGGTACGGGCGCTGTCTTCTTTGATGTAGCAAAGGCGTTTGACAAGGTCTGGCATCAAGGCCTCATCTTCAAACTGTACCAACTAGGATTGCCAGACAGGCTGGTGCTGATCGTAAACAGTTACCTAGCAAACAGGCAGTTCCGCTACAGAGTGGAGGGCACCCTGTCCTCCCCTCGTCCCCTCAGAGCTGGAGTTCCTCAAGGGTCGGTCCTCTTTCCCACCCTCTTCAATCTGTACACAAGCGACATACCACAACACTCCAGCGTCCAGCTGGCGATGTTCGTGGATGACGCCGCACTGTACACGCGGTACCTCCCCAAATTCGGAGCCAAGCTACTCCAAACGGCCGTCACCGAACTCGGTGAATGGATCTTAAAGTGGAGAATAGGGGTAAACGCGGAAAGGAGTAAGTTCATATTCTTCTCCCGAACCCCGCCCTCCCACAAACGAGGCAACATGCCCACCATCCTGCTCTACGGTAATGAGATACCTAGAGCAGAGACGGTAAAGTATCTAGGCGTTACGCTCGTTAGGTCGATGAGCTTCAAGAATCACATTGACAACGTTCTGAAAAAGGCACGGCATGTCCTTTTCAAACTATATCCTCTTATTAACATGAAGACCAAAATTGCGAACAGACATAAGCTCACCTTGTACACTACATGCATAGGACCGATCTGCAGTGCAGCATTCGCGCACATAGGCCCGACCCAAATAGAACGTTTGCAGAAAATGCAGAGTACATTCTTGCGCATGGCCACTGGATGCCTGTGGTACGTTCGTAACACCGACCTACATTGCGACTTTCACTTAACATAGATAAAAGGATACTTCAAAGAGCTGTCTCAAAAGTTCTTTGACCGTGCTCTTAATCACAAAAACAAATTAATCGTTCAAACGTCGGAATACGACCCGACGTTAATAACCGATTCCCGTTACCGTCGGCCGGGGCACGTACTGCACGACGCCGACGACGCGATAGCCATAGCAGTTGCTAAGTCCGCCCTTGATCACAAGCAAAAACACACCAAGACACGCATCCGCAGTAAAATGCCAATAGGGCCAACCTACGGATAGCAGGTTTTAGTCAGTAGTAGCTATCGCTTCACGACTTGAGCCAGAGATACACTTGAGGTTAAACGAGCTCAATTGTCCTTATCCACGACACCGCAACTTAAACAGCATCGTGCGCGCGCAGTTCCACTAGTGTGGGGAGGGGGACCGTTTACCCCTTTTCGGTCCCAATAATAATCACCATAGAGTAGCGCCCACAATAAAATTCCGGTTTATCTTTTCCCATCTGCGGGAAAAGGGGGGTCTGTCCTCCTATCGTCTCCCTAAACCTGAAAACAAAAAAGTCTTTCGTAGGCATTCGAACTGTTAAGGCTAAGTACAAGCGCCGCCAATCAGTAGTAGGTCCCTCCGAAAAAAAAAAAATCATTCCTACATAAAATGAAAAATATTGGCAGCAGAGTTACACATTTTTAGAACTAGAATCTAATTATTTCATCATAATTATTTAGTTATTCTTAAAATGCCTAATCTATGAAGGTAGTAGTCGCCCACCGTAGGAGGTGTGAGAAATCATTCTTAACCATATTAAACTAGCGGCGTCCTGCGGTTTAACCGGCGTATAAAATATATAGCCTATTATGGATAGTAGTTCCGCGGGTGAAATCCCATAGGGGTATGAAACGTAGATAGTAACCGATTCTCAGACCTACTGAACATGCATATAGAATTTGGAAAAATTCTTGTAAGCACTAACCCTATTGTAGCTATGAATGGGTCATTAGGTTCTTTTTGTAAGTAATCATGCGCGTAAAAGAGATAAACATAAAGTAATCCTATCATGTTAAGTGCCTAAATATTAACCCTTTATAATTGGGTACGCGCATCAGAGGTAGCCTTATTCGAAAGGGTTTCCACATCGAAGGGCTGACACTATCAATAAGTTTCCTTTTATTTGGGGTAAGATTTCAATAGGGTGTCACTAAAAATAGGCTTAATAAACAAGGGATTTTCCGGTGTCTGGTTATGACACGAGGATTTTATACGAGTATATAAGACTAGCTGTCCCGACAGACGTTTTACTAACTACTGTCATAAGAATTTGCTTATGGGTAATGCTATCTGGGCTTATTGTCAAGTCCACTAGCTGCGCAATATTTTGTTGAGATTTTCCAACCCATTTTTAATGATTTAAGTGCAATATTCAGAACATATTCCTGAGGATATACCTTGGCCATGCCACACTAACATAAAAAAAAAACAAATTCCATGAAGTCATTCGGAAGTAATAATACAT